>CP135533.1:3081901-3109519 GCA_032402905.1 Khaya senegalensis
TTATATATTTTAAATTTTACATTAAAAAATATAAGATATATAAAATATATTTTATTTGTAATCATAAATTCAAATACAAATCTCTTGCATAACTCATTAAAAGAGGCTTTATCCAATTGAAATAATTAATAGAACAACTAGTGTATCTTATTGGTATTGGTTTACTCCAATATACATTTCTAAACTCATCACATATTCCAAAAACATTATGTTTCAAAATGGAGTATGATAATGAACGCCAACTCTTCCATCATATGGTGATGAAGAAAGAGTGTAGAAGGAGTGTTGAATATTTCTCTTCTATAAGCCTCACCCAACCAGATTCCCCCTCTCCCCAAAAATGAAAACAAAGCCCAAGAACAACCGCAGAATAATGAAGGGTGCTTTTGGTCATAAAATTAATGCCATTAATTGAATGTAGTTGAATTGATCTTCTAAATCAAACTTTGTAATTGACAAGTTGTTGAATTTTGAGCAACTAATTAAAGACATGAAGAAGACTCACAAATTTATAACCTCTTGACACAATATGCATTAATTTGTGTTATGGAAGTTGGAGTAACCAAATGGCAATAGTCTTATAGTTAAAGTTGATAATTAAAAGGGTAATTTGGTCATTCAATATGGATTAGGAACCATTTGATACAAATGCAAATAGAATGTGTTAGTTTTCAAAATATAAGATTATTAGGGACTCAGATGTTATTACCCCAATGGCTGGGCTGGGCTGGGCTGGGCTGGGTTGTATTTGGTAAAAAGAAACGCAGAATGGGAAGAGTTGGTGGTATGGCGGAGACGGAGACAAAGAAGAGGAAAATGGGGGAGAGAAGAAAAGCAGATAACAAGAAATCAACAACAAGCAAGTGGCCTTTTGTTAAACCCAAACAAAATCTTCAGATTTCACGTCTCAAAGACACGGATCTCTTCACTGTACGTTCCCAGTTCCAAATTCTCAACAATTCCTTTCCTTTTTTTTCGGGCATATTTATCGCTCTGTTCTACTATGTCTGCGGAGTTATTTGCATGTCGTTTCAATTTCTTCCCATTTTTGTATTTCCATTAATTTCCCTCTGCTATGGGTGGTATGCCAGGGTTTTATTTATTTTTTTATTTTAGCAATGTAAATGTGTCAGCTTAATTGTCATCAATTTTGATAATACCGGTTGCACCCTCCTTTATTTTTAAATGCTGCGGTGAATTCTATGTTGTGGTTTCATTTTTGAGGTAATTTTGTATGAGGGTTACCAAGCTACTTGTAGATATAGCTTTGTTATAATCTTGTTAATGAATTTTCATTTACTAAACTAGGTTGAGCTTATGAGTGTAGAGTTGGAAGTCTTTTGACTTAGAAATGTAGTCTTGTGGAGAGATCTAAATTTGGTGTTTGGGTAGGTATAAGAGTAAGGATAAAAATTTTAATGCATTGGTTAGTTACTCTTGAACCTCTAATATGGAATTTGATTTTGCTAAAATAATTTTTAAATTAAGCCTTGAGCTAGTGCTCAAGCTAGAAGCAGAATTTGAGCTTGATCCTTTTTATTTCATTTTGTGGCTGACTGGCTGCATGAGTGGAGTTCGAGATTGTTGGCAGACTGACAAGCTAAAGATTGTGCTCGCTTGTACCTGCAGACTTTGAACTTGAGTAATGTCTTATTTTAGAAAGATTGATTTTGCACCCACTGGTAGTTTCTTGTACAATTAGGGAAGGATGGTGTGGACAAGCATACTCAGGTCTTTTGTTACATAGCTGCATTGGATACTGGGAAACCGAAATATTCACATAGGGATTGTAGCTGCAATATGGAGATGGTTGGTTGTAGGGACATAAATGATAGGAAATGAGCGAATTTATTGATGTAAAGGCAGGGGATCAATGACAGAGAGACAAGAATTACAGGAGTTTGGTCATACACAGATTTTTTATACGCTTAGAAGAATCAGCAAATGATGTTGAGGTTGAAGGTGTGGAGAGAATAAATTAGGTGGAGATTTAGATGGTGGAAAGAATTCAAGGATGGATGTCAAGTGCAAATTAGGGGAATAAAAGTTAAATATGGTTTTAGGTGAAGTGATTGATGAGGAAATTGACTTGTTGAGTGTGAATGATATTCCGCTTTTAGATTAATGTTTATCTCATGTAGGCACAAATGAGTTTCCTGGATATATGGCTTGTTTAAATTACATAAAAGATTATCTTCTTTTCAACAATTTTCTTGTAAATTTCTCAGTTCTAACAGTTTCGTATTTATGACATTCAGGTGCAAAATTTCTTCACATCTGCTGAATCAAAGGCATTTGTCAAAGTTGCTGAATCATTAGGTTTTGTTCACCAGGGGAGTCTTGGCCCATTAAAAGGTGAAGCTTATAGAGATAATGATCGAATTTCTGTAAATGATCCTGTTCTTGCAGAGGCAATATGGGAGTCTGGACTTAGTAAATTATTCACTGATATTAAAATTCGGGGGAAGGTTGCAGTTGGCTTGAATCCAAATATCAGATTCTACAGGTTCATTGAATTTTCTTCCCTGTGAATTTGATCTCATTTTTTTCATATGGATCCATAATATGTAAGTACTGGATCAGATGGCATGCCAATCAGTTTAACACTGCAAACTAGTACATAGAGGATTTGTATAACCATATAGAGTTTATTCACATATCATAAACCATCTCTGTACTCTGAGATGGGGATAATCTTGATCAGATTAGAAAGGATTATTTTGGTTTGATACTAAGAGGCATTTCCATCAAATTAAAATTTCCATTATGATCTGCTTATGTAACCCCTGAAATGTTGTTACCATCAATCTTGAATTCTTTTGATGTTCAGGATATTTGGTGTTCTCTATATTTCAGGTATATGGTAGGTCAGCGCTTTGGAAAGCACATTGATGAAAGTGTCAATCTTGGAGATGGAAAGCGCACCCATTATACTTTGTTAATATATTTGAGTGGTGGTTTTAAAGCCAAGGGTAAAAATGATTCAAGAAATCCCAATGATTCTTCCTCGGATCCTTTAGTTGGAGGAGAGACTGTCTTCTATGGTTCAAGGAATAATCTTGTGGCTGAGGTAAATTCCTTTTCTGTATTTGTCTTTCCTTTTATCTTTTCCCCTGCATCATTTATTTGTTATACAAGCACAACCCTTTTGATCTTTTCTTTTTCATTTAGATTAGCTTTAGTAGTATAGTTGCACTCTCTGAAAAATAAAATTGTCTATTTGTGCAATTCAAATTCTGTAGGTGGCTCCTACTGAAGGAATGGCTCTCTTACACATTCATGGTGACAAGTGTATGTTGCATGAAGCTCAGAATGTTATTAAGGGCATCAAATACGTCTTCCGTTCAGATGTAGTTTTTGCTTGAAGTCTAGCAATCTAGAAAATCAAGCAGGCTTGGTGAGTTTTTAACTATAAGTCTCCTTCCTCCTTCCATTTCTTTAGTTAAACACCTTTTTGTAACTCAGCTTAGCAAATTTTGATTTGGTGTTTCCAGTGCAACTCGTCTTTGAGTGACCAGTAACATAACCTCTGAACAAGTTGCAGTTTGGCGTTGTTGAATTCGTGCAGCTCTGCCGGCAAAGCAAATAAAGCAATCTCAATTCACCTCTCTAAATGCTAAGATCTTTGGGGCCCTTAAGAAGGTTTCTCGACTTATTGTTCGTGTAGATGCTGTGTGCTATCCAGCAACTGCAATTTTCTCTATGTACTTATCACATGCATTTACAAACACTGGCGTCACCATGTTGGAATGTGATACAAATTTTTATATTCATCCTTGTATCACAGCTTTCACTAACCTTTACAAATATATTGTTGTCCTTTTTGTTGTAAAGTATACAATGCTTCAATCTTTATCTCCAATATAGTGATTCTACTATGCTCAAGTTTGAAGCAAACTTCTTCCATATATATTGTGACATAATAAAATTGTGGATGCTGCATTGTTTTCAGTGAATGCTTCTTACAGATGTACATCTTTCAGTGGATCCTATTTGGCATATTATTTAACAAAGTGATACTAATTTTAGAGCACGGCACTTTATAGAATTTCCCGTGGCAATATCCCACCAGACCATAGTGCAAATGCCACAGTTCCATTTTTTTTTTCTTAGCAATGAGAATGTCATTAAAGAAACAAATTTGCAGAAAGTTGGAGTTGGCAAACATGAAGTATTTATCTTCAATTTCATCACTAGGCTATCATGCTCCAGTCATGGAATAAGATGAATGGAAATGAAAGAAAATGATGAGCCAGTAAAGGTTTCCAGCTTCTGCTTGCAGATGTTCATGGAAGTAGAGGGTTAAATAACCAGTATATGAAAAAGAAAGAGAATCTCTTATTATTTTGCACTCACAGGTGATGGACCCTGCTGAAGTTTTATTAATGCCTGATGAAGTCTTCGCGGTTGCTGGACAGCTGTTCTGCTTAGTAACATAACATTTCTCGGTACCGTTTTGTTGGGACATGTTCCAGAATCCCATTTTTTTGATACCTGGAGGAGCCTTGCGGTGCAAAATTCTTCAAACGTTCAGGAGAATTACTGGAGAAGCTAAATGCTGATGGAAGGACTGTGTAAACCACAAGTGGTGTTCTCACCTCATGCATTCTATCTTTCCAGACAATGGAGCCTGATATAATTTGTTGCTGAGTTATCTCTGGTCCGTTAACCTGCACAATAAACGACTTCTTCTCTCCTACAGCTGAAAATGAAAGAAAGAATGGCTCTACTGTGATCTTGAGAGGATAGGGCATGTAAATACTTGCATAGTAGGTTGAATTTGGTTCGCCGACATTGGTGACAGTCCTTGTAAAAATGCCCATGATCTTCTGGCCGTCTTCAATGGCTAATGAGAATGAGGGATGGTTCAGATCCCACGCCCTGCCAGGTTCTGTACTTTTATATTCATTTTCATCACCCGAGACAATTCTTAGTGTTGTGGTGTTGTAACCCTGCTTCCAGAGGAAGTTGATGTCATCTGCTTCGGATGCGTCAAAAATTAACCCAGGATCTACTGCCTTAACTGGATTGATGTGATCAGATCCATATGCAAATTCTTTATCATTATTCTTTTTTGGGTCCATCACGTAGGCTGTTTTGAAGGAAACAGAGACCAAGTGGGAATGTTTGAGAATGATAAACAGCTAAACAGTATATTATTCCTTCTTACCTGTTGTCGTCAGTGCAGATTTGATCGCAGCAGGAGACCAACTTGGATTAGTAGCCTTCAAATAAGCCGCCGCTCCACTAGCGTGTGGGCAAGATATTGATGTTCAAGAAATTATGTTGTATTTAACACTTCTGTTGTCCGTATCATACCAATTTGAAGGGGAAGCAACAGATGACCAGGCAGCGAGGATATCGACGCCAGGTGCAGTTAGATCAGGCTGATCATTTTGATCCCGTGGGGTATCATTTGTTAGATAAACTATCACTGAAATGGAAAAGATGCAAAGATTTTAGAAATTTCTTACCTTGAGAATATCAGGAGTGATGGGATTGGGACCTCTTGATGAAAAGGAAGCCACAGTAGGTGCCATAATGTCTTTCCAAGTTTCACTAGCCAGAATAGTAGCTATTGGATTCCTGAAATGTCTTGATTCATCGTCATTCTTTATAAGTGATGCAGAATGAGGATGATACTGGAAGGTTTTGCTAAAATCTGGAGAGAAATGGATTTGGTGATCTCTTAGAAGATCTGATGTAGTCCAATATTCTGGGGAAGTCTTCATATTTAATTAGGGTAGTTGGAAAAGGGAAGGTGAAGCCAACGTCATTGAAATATGGGGCAGGCATAATCATGCCCACTCCCCCTGCCATGTTGACACCTAAACCATCCCAAAGAAATTCACAAAGAACAATCTTTCCTTGGACTTTCCGTGAATCCAGATCCCCCGGAAGGCAATCACTTGAACTTAGAGATGTCCTACGGGCAGAAATGTTTGCAGCGTCTCCTCCCCAGATCAAGGGAAATGAAGTTCCATTGAGTTCAAAGCTATTGATGACCACTCCCTGTTATTTTTCAAGGCAAGAAACAATGGTTTAACAGCTAAGAACAGGCTCTAATGAATGGGAAACAGATATAACATTTCTCACGGGAGCTTACCTGGATTATCTGTCCATCGCCAAGGACCAATTTTGATACAAATTTCCTATCAACACTGCTAGCAGCCACGGTTAGGGACCAAGGTGAATAATTACTTGCATAACCTGGCCATGGGCCGATATTTCCAGCAGAATTTGAGGTTAATATCCCATGTTTCATTGCATGGAAGGATCCAATTGCTATTGGATCCTCTAAATATTGGAGTGGGAAATCTTCACCTAGGGAAACAGATATAATACCAACTCCATCTGCAATTGCATCATCAAATGCAGCAAGAACATCTGCAACAGCGCACCCATATTGCCAGCAAACCTTGTCTCAATTCTGCCTAACATACAGCTAAAGCTTCAGACAACAAGATCATGGGATTTCATGGGTTTCACTCGATTTTATGTTGGAGGTTCTAAAGGAGGAGATGTTATCATAGGATTGCTAGATACAAGTTACACAAATCCATTGCCTTTGCTACTATGAACTTATTTTTTTAGAAAGTTCTTCACATGGTACATACACCTAGTAAGATTTGGTTACTTCATAGGAATCTGGCCAGAATCAGGGAGCTCCAGTGATGAAGGATTTGCTCTTCCACCTTTAGGATGGAAAGGAACATGCTAGGCTAAAAACTTCACCTGCAACAAGTAGGAAAAATTTTCCTAACTTACTATTATTTTGATATAAGTGGAAACTAATGGACGAGCCAAATTTCACAGCAAAGTTATTGGAGCCCGATACTACAATTGTTGCAGGTGAAGTTTTTAGCCTAGCATGTTCCTTTCCATCCTAAAGGTGGAAGAGCAAATCCTTCATCACTGGAGCTCCCTGATTCTGGCCAGATTCCTATGAAGTAACCAAATCTTACTAGGTGTATGTACCATGTGAAGAACTTTCTAAAAAAATAAGTTCATAGTAGCAAAGGCAATGGATTTGTGTACCTTGTATCTAGCAATCCTATGATAACATCTCCTCCTTTAGAACCTCCAACATAAAATCGAGTGAAACCCATGAAATTCCATGATCTTGTTGGCTGAAGCTTTAGCTGTATGTTAGGCAGAATTGAGACAACTCCTTCCATTTCTGCAAACACAATGTAATGGAAGTTACGCCAGATATTAGAAACGTATGTGAACCTTTTTGTACAACTTTAACAAAAGTATGACCTAATAACATTGCTATTTCTTCAACTGATAATTTAGCTACAAACCCGTTAAAGCTTCATCCATAATTGTAAACTAGAAACTCTTTTGCTGATGTCGTGCTGTGATCAAAACATTAAGTGGTTAATACAATAGACGTTAGAAGACTCTCAATTTTCTGAAGTGAAAATGGGAAAATCTAGCACTGACCTAAAGAGCCCGTTGATATATTATTGAAGATTTGGAGAAGAAAAATTATTCTCTCTACTTTCTAATAGAAAAGAATACATATTCTATATAATAGAACCTAACCAAAATGAAATAACAAAATTAAGAAATGAACTGACTAAGGTATCAGGAATTTTATAGAATTTTTTTATTTCTAAATTTATATGGTCAACTAATAATAATACAATCATAATCAATATAGTGGAATCTCTAAAAATCAGGGATTGAGTGCATTTCTGAAAATCAAGGATTGAGTATTTCCACACTCCCACTTAAGCTAAGCATAGATGTTAATTAAGTCAAGTTTGGTACTTAAGTCTTCAAACTTTTTTCTTGGTAGAGCTTTAGTGAGTATATTTGCTATTTGCTGACTCATTGGTGTGTATAGTAGACTAACTTTCTTATCTTCTATCTTCTCCTTTATGAAATGACGATTTATCTCCACATGTTTTGTCCTATCATGATAGACTGGATCCATTCAATATTAATAGCTGACTGATTATCACAAAATACCTTCATAGGTTCAGAAGTGATGATTCTTAATTCCTTCACTAGTCTTTGAAGCCATATTCCTTCCTAAATTCCAAATGTCATAGCTCTGAACTTTACTTCTGTACTGCTTCAAGAAACTACTGGTTGTTTCTTACTTCGCCAAGTTACTGGGTTCTCCTATATATACGTACAATAACTAGATGTTGATCTCTGATCAGTTATTGATCCAGCCTAGTCAGCATCAATGAACACTTTAATATCTTTCCTTGTAGTTTTCCTAAAAAATAAGCCTTTACCTAGTGTCATTTTTAGGTACCTCAATATTTGATTGACAGCTTTCATATGTTCTTCTGTTGGATCATTCATGAATTAACTTACTACACTGATTGAGAACCCAATATCAGGTCTGGTGTGCGAGAGATAAATCAGCTTCACAATGAGTCTTTGATATCTGCCTTTGTCTACTAGAATGCCATCCTTGTTTGCTCCAAGTTTAGTACATGAGTCCATAGGTGTTTTAGTAGGTTTGCATCCAAGCATACCCTTCTCTTTAAGAAGATTTAGTCCATACTTCCTCTGTGACATAGAAATTTTCTTTCTTGACCGGGCAACTTTTATTCCAAGAAAGTATTTAAAGCTCCTAATATCCTTGGTTTTGAATTCTTTAGCGAGTAATGTCTTGAGCTTGATTAGTTTATCTTTATAATCACCAGTTAAGATGATGTCATCTACATACAAAATGAGAATTGCCAATTTTCCTTTGGTTGAATATTTGATAAACAAAGTGTAATCAACTTGACATTGATAATACCCATATTTCTTTATTATTTTGTTGAACCTGTCAAACCAAGCTCTAAGGGATTGTTTCAGTCCATAAAGGGATTTTTTGAACTTGCACACCTTATTCATGATTGCCTTTGTTTCAAAGTCAGGAGGAATGTCCATGTAAACTTCTTTTGTAAGGTCTTCATTGAGAAAAATATTAGTCATGTCAAGTTGATGAATAGGCCAATCAAAATTAGTAGCAAGTGATAATAATACCCGAATAGTATTTAATTTTGCTACTGGAGTAAATGTTTCTTAGTAGTTGATGCCATAAGATTGAGTGAACCCTTTTGCGACTAATTACGCTTTGAATCTGTCCACACTTCCATTAGCTTTGTATTTGATAGTAAATATCCATTTACATTCTACTGGATGTTTCCCACTTGGTAGCTCAAAAAGCTCCCAAGTTTTATTTTTCTTTAATGCCTGCATTTCTTCCCACATTGCATTCTTCAATTCTGGAGTTTATATAACTTCTTGAATTGAATTAGAAACCTGCACTTTGTTCAAATTTGTCATAAATATTTAGTAACTGGGTGACAACCCTTTATAAGAAACAAAGTTACAAATTGGATGACGAGTACATGACCTCACCCATTTTCTCAAAACAATGGGACGATCAAGATCATTAACAATAGTCTCATTAATGATGAATTTAGGACTAGTGTTACCTGGTAAAATTTCATGTATTCTTGCATCCAGATTAGATTCTTAGCTTTACTTAGAATGTGCTTGTTGCTTTAAATCCTCTTGAGTTTTCTTATTCCAAAAATATACAATCAGCTTATCATTGATTGCAAATTTTTGACGTTGGATAGTTGTTGAAGAAGGTGGAAGATTTTCATATTCAATTTTAGTTTGGTAATTTTGGTTTTGAGTAGGAGTTAAAGAAGTTAGAAGATTTTCAAATTCTCTTTCAATTTAGTAATTACAGTTTAGAATAGAATTAGGAGTAAGAGTTGTTGAGATAGGAGGTATAATGACTTGTGGACTTTGATGGTTATTGGTGGTTATGACTTCAGTATCCCAAAACTGATATTTCTGCATTTGATTCTCCTCTTGAAAATTAGATTTGGGATAATAAGGCTGATCTTCAAAGAAAGTAACATTTATAGAAATACAAAATTGTTTTGTAAGTGGGAAATAATATTTGCATCCTTTTTGGTTTGGAGAATAACCAAGGAATATACACTTGAGTGCTTTTGGGTCGAACTTACTTCTATGTTATTGGTGGACATGAACAAACACAGAACAATCGAATACTTTGAGTGGCATTTATGAAACAATTCAGGGTTAGGATAACAGTGAAGAAGAAGTTGACAAGGTGTTTGGAAGTTTAAAACTCGAAAAGGCATTCGATTTATGAGATAAGTTGCCATAAGTATGGCTTCCCCCCAAAAGTGTTTTGGGGCATGAGTAGAAAACATAAGTGATCGAGTAACCTCTAAAATATGTCTATTTTTCCTTTTAACTACTTCGTTTTGTTGAGGAGTTTCGACACATAAACTTTGGTGTATAATACCTTGACTTTGTAGGTAATCTCCAAGAACATATTTAAAGCATTCTTTTGCATTATTAGTCCTAAAGATTTGTATTTTGGTATGGAATTGGGTTTGAATCATAATATTAAAATTTTTTAAAAATTTGCCCAACTTATGATTTTTCTTTCATGAGAAACACCAAAGTAATCATAATGTGATCATCTATAAACAAAATAAATCAACGAGTCCCGATAACATTTTTAATATGTGAAGGTTCCCAGACATCATTATGGATCATTGAGAATGAATAAGATTTCTTATATGGCTGAATTGAAAATGAGTTACTAGCATGTTTGGCAAATTAACAAATTTCACACTAAAAATTTTTTGGACTTTTATTGTTGAATAATGAAGAAAAGAGTTTTTGAAGATATACGAAATTTGGATGACCTAGTCTATAGTGTCACAATATAACTACACTATTGTTATTGAAGCGAGAAATAAAAAAAAAAAATTTTGTAGACTAATTGTTTGTCTTGTTCAAATCTACATTGTAATTTTGTTGTTATGAAGGATCACCACTCTTGAGGATATAGAGTCCTGAGTACATCTTAGCATTGCTAATCATCTTTCTCAAATTTAAGTCCTGAAATTCACACAAGTTTGGGAAGAATTTAGTAACACAGTTAAGCTTTTAAGTAAGTTTGCTAATAGAAAATAGATTGCAATTTAAGTTTGGGACTAAGAAAACAAAGTTTAAGGTGAGATTCTTTGATATAACCACAGAATTTGTTCCTATTACTTTTGGGAGAGACCCATCTGCAATTTTGACAAAAATATTTTCCTTACATGGATTATAAGTACTGAAAATCCTACATCTCCAGTCATGTGATCGGAGGCTCCTAAATCCACAATCCATGAGCTTTTTTTATCTCTTGTTGTGTCGAGAGCATTCAAAAAATTACCTTTTTAAGCTAAAGATCCAGTTCCAGTGACTGCGGTATTAAATGATTTCTATTGGTTGATAATTTTTGCAAAAATTTTATTTGTTCTTTGCTAAATAAATTTTGTTATGGTTGTGTGTGGTTCTCATTACAAGAGGCTAAGTGTTCACAACTTTTTTTGTTGCTGAATGGACATGAGGGCTTCCAATCGGCAGGTTTTCCATAGATCTTTCAGCAGGTCTCTTTCGTATAACTAGTCTTCCGATAGTGATCACACCAAAGTTGTCCTTTTCTGGATTTGTTCTTTCCAGCTTGATGTTGAGGGCCTTGAATAAAGAGTACAAATCCTTTTGGACTTCGAGTAGTATTTGGTGGTCCCATCATCACTTTTTTTCGACTCTCTTCCATGCAAACTTCTGAAAATGCCTCTCGAATGCTAGGTAGTAGTTTCTGCCCCATGATTCTTTCTCACGCTTCATCAAGATCTTTGTTGAGGCTTAAAAGAAACTTATATAATCTTTTCTTTTCAATAATTTTTCGGTAATTTTTTTCATCTTCCGGGCATTTTCAATTGTATTCTTAAAAAATGTCTAATTGTTGCCAATTACATGTAAGAGTGTTGAAGTATTGAGTGACTGTGAGATCTCCTTGGCGTAGATCATAAAGAATGCTTTCAACTGTGAACAATTCAAATAAGTTATCAAAGCTAGAACACGTTTCTTTGGTTACATCCCAAATTTCCTTTGCGCTCTTATACAATAGGAAATTTTCTCATATTTTGTTTGTTATCGAGTTAATAAGCCAAGACATTACCATATTATTTTTTGATTTTCAAGTTCTGTACTTCAGATCTTCTTTGCTTGGTGGGGTTGCTATTCTGGTGAGGTAGTTGTCTCTTCCCTTTTCGTAAATGAACATCATTACAAATTATGACTACTAAAGATAATTCTACCCATGGAGTACAGGGCACAAGATTGCCATATGATCTTCCATTGCTGCCTGCTACTGAGGTTTCAAGATGTGAGGTGACTTCGGAAAGGGATTGACTTTGTTGATCCATTGTTATATCGTATTTTATTCTCTGGAGTTCAAAGGTGGCTTTGATACCATGAAAATTTGGAGAAAAAAAATTATTCTCTCTGCTTTCTAATAGAAAAGAATACATCCTCTATATAATAGAACATAACCAAAACGAAATAACAAAATTAAGAAATGAACTAATTAAGGTATCAAGAATCTTATAGGATTTTTTTATTCCTAAATTTATATGGTCAACTAATAATAATAAAATTATAATCAATATAGTAGAATCCCTAAAAATCAAGGATTAAATGCATCTTTGAAAATCAAAAATTGAGTATTTTCATAATTATCATGTTGTAAATTGTAATCTATTTCATAAAATATTAATTTGTTTTATCTCAACAAAGTAATAGTTTCTAAATTATAATAAGACTAGCAATAAATAACCTTTCAAGAACTCTTTCTAACATCAAGCGGTGCAATGATGCTACTAGAACATTTCTCATTGGTTTTCCTCCTATATATATGACATGTACCTGTATAAATCTCTGCTTGTTTGGCATCCTCTGAGTAGGGTTATCGACCAAATTCATAATATGTCAATTACAATTATATTGAGCACATTCTATAAAATTTAAGACTTTTTTTCCTATAAGGGTACATACATGCAACCTTCAAGATATGAACGATGTATTCAAAGGCACAAGTTAATATTTTACCTTCCTTTCTTGTGAATGGCATTGAAATGCTAAAGCAGCAAAAACTAGAATGTTTAGAAGACACAGTAGCTGTAGTTTGGTCATATTGGTTAATCTACCAAAGTGTTTCTTGGAGTTCAGTTTCAAGGCTATTTATAGCAAAACTTAGGACGTGATATATCAGCAGCAATTCACTTGTATTTACTAAACATAAAGTTATTACTTGGCCATATCAGTTTGTCATCAAGACCAAAATTCACACATGATGTAAACCATTTTATTAAGGTACTGTCAGAAGCATATGTCTATTCCAGAGTCCGAAGAGTGGAGATGTATTTTCTTTCCTTTGTCTAATATACTTGTACATATATCTTTGATCTGTAATTTTGCTTTTGTTACTAGTGTTGGCTTTCAAAAATTTGTGCTGGGTTGTTTCAATGATAAATGCCATTGTCAATTATTCTAAAACAGTTTGTGAGCTTTGTCTTAATTATGACGTGGTGGATATTGAAACTGAAAACCAAACCTTGGAGAAATTGAGTTGTAATTATCTCATAAGACAATTACTTTTCCATGTCACCGGAAAGGAACAAGCCATCTTCTTATCTTTTGAATGTCATCACGGCTAGTAATACATACAACTTAATAAAAACTTAAAATAAATTACAAAAGTTGCAAATTAACATCTTAAATTACTATAAAAAGGGAGAGACTCGTGCAACTTTCATGTTACATAAGAATAATAGTTTATTCATCTAATTGAGACAATCAATTGCCTCTATATGTGTTAGTCTTATGTTGTTTGGTTTTTAGTTTTTGCATATCCTAATCTTTATGAAGTAGTTAGTTTATTATTATGTTTTGATTCATGGTTAAAATGTATGACCATGATCTTTTCTTTTAGTTATTTTCAAGTATATTTAAATATTTATTTTTAAATCAAATTAAATATTGAATCCCTTTAACATAACTCTCAGAGTTTCTTTTTTCTTTATTCTTCAATCTTCTCTCTTTTTTTTTGGTTAAAAAGTACTTGTTTGGTATTTTTGTAGTCTCTTGATTTTCATTTGTAAAGCTAACAAATGGTATCAGAGCTCTCTACTTAAAGAATTTGCAATTGAATTCAAGTAACAACATGAATGTTGAAACTAGTTTCTCATCAATTACTTTGTCGATTTTTTATGGAGACAATTAGTAGATATGGGTAGTTCAAATAGAGACATATTTGGATGCTTTGGATATTTGGGAAGCTGTGGAAAAAGATTACAAATTTTCACCCCTGTGAAATCATCCCACCATGGCTCATATCAAAACACAAAAGGAGAATAAGATGAAAAAATTAAAGGCAAAGGATGCTTGTTTTCTACAGTATCACAATGATTTTTACAAAATAATATCCTTTAAGACAGCAAAAACCACATGAGACTTTTTCAAAGAAGAATATGCAAGAGATGAAAGAATAAGAGATATGCAAGTGTTGAATTTAATTAGGGAATTTAAGTTGTAAAAAATAAAGGAATCTGAAACAATCAAAGATTATACAAATAGACTTCTTAGTATTACAAACAAGGTGAATTATTCGACTATAAACTAACTGATTCAAGAATTGTAGAAAAAAATTCTTATTACTATGTTAGAAAAATATGAGGCCACCATTACAACCTTAGAAAACACTAAGGATTTGTCAAAAATCACTTTAACAGAGTTGCTTAATGCTTTCCAAGCATAGAAGCAAAAGATGCTCATAAGGCAAGATGCAACAATTGAAAGAGCCCTGGCTATAAAACATCACAATGCTAAAAAAATAAGGGTTAGGAAGAAAATGGTGCAAATATAGATTTGAGTAACACTAAAAGAAAGAATGGAAACCTAAGGGGAAAATATCCACTTTGTCAGTATTGCTGCAAAAAAAGACATCTTCTATTCAAATGCTAGAAAAGACCTGATGCAAAGTGTACCAAATGCAACCATATCAGACATGAGGCAATAATTTACAAAAATAAAACCTTGTAACATGAAATAAATGCTCAGGTAACTGACCAAGAAAAAAAAGATCAACTTTTTGTTGCCACCTATTTCTCTAGCAAGGAGTCGTGTGAAAATTGGTTAATAAACAGTGACTGTACAAATCATATGACATATAACTGAAACTTTTTCAAGGTTTTGAAATCTATAGCAATTACAAAAGTCAAGAAGAAAATAGTGGTCACATTCTTGTAAAAAAAATAGGGACCATTACAGTCACAACAAACTTAACATAAAGACAATTTTTAATATTCTTTTTATACCTGATATTGATCATAATTTGTTGAATGTAAGTTAGCTTATAAAAAGAGATTTAAAGAGTCCTTTGAAGATAAGCACTACGTCATTAATAACTCTATTATATAGGAGATTTTTAGAGTAAAAATAAAAGATGAAAGTTTCTCATTTGATCTAACTGAGGAAAAGCATATTGTTTATTCTACTGAGGAAAATATAATTAGAATTTAGCACAAAAGACTTAGCTATTGTCATTTTCAAGGAATGTTGCTGATGAAGAGAAAAAAAATAACAAAAGATTTACTAGTTCTTACAAATTATCTATCAAATTGTCATGCTTGTCAATTTGATAAATAAAATAGGATTTCATTTTCTAAATCAACATGGAGAGCCTTTCATAAGGTGTAATTAATCTAGTTCTCAAAGAACACTTTCATTGGCAAGTAGTCTCTATTATATTATTTTTGTTGATGATTTCACTAGAATGTGCTATATTTTTTTCTTGAAATATAATTAGAGGTGACTACAGTGTTTTGGAAGTCTAAGAAGATGATGGAAAACCAAAATGGCTACAAAATGTTTAAGGTCAGACAATAGAAAAGAATATGACTTAAAACAATTTAAATTGTCTTGCGAGGAAACATGCATTGAACATCATATCACTGCTTCTTACACTCCACAATAAAATGGAGTTAGTAAAAGGAGAAATAGATACATAATGGAAATGACTAGATTACTATATGAAAAGAAATTGCCTAAAAGTTTTTAGGTAGAGGCAACAAATAAAGCTGTATTTCTGTAAAATCGTCTACTTACCAAAACTTTACAAGATCAAACTTCATTTGAAATACGGTATGGATATAAACCTTCACTTAATTTTTTCAAAGTGTTTGGTTGTATATGTTTTACTCATGTTCTATAGATAAAATGTGATAAACTTGACAAAAGAGCATTCAAGCATCTTTGTAGGTTATAGTTATATCTCTAATGACAAAAGCTTACAAAACATATCAGCCATAAATAGAAAAAATGATTATCAATAGAGACATGTACTTCTATAAGGATGAGCAATAGGATTAGAAAGTTAACTTTCCTATTAAAACTTTAAAAGAGCAAGCAATATATCAATGTAAAAATGAACTAGAAAATGATCCTCTATTTAGAGGAACAAGATTGCTTTTTAATATTTATCAGAGAAGTAATGTGATGATATAAGAACCTGTTGGACTCGAAGAGGTACTTAAAGATCAAAAATGAAAGAAAGCAATAGAGGAAGAGATGTTAATGATTAAGAAAAACAAAACTTGAAAGCTCGTTGATAAACCACAAGATAAAAAAGTTATTGTAGTGAAATGAGTGTTTAGAACAAAATTCCATGCAGATGGTTCAATCAACAAACACAAGGTAAGGCTTGTAGTTAAAGGGTACGTTCAAATTTTTTTTGTTGCTTACTTAGATATCTTTGCTCTTGTTGCTAGATTAGATACTATTCGATTGTTGCTAGCCATAGTAGTTCAAAACGAGCGGAAAGTGTTTCAACTGGATGTTAAATTAATGTTCTTAAATGGCCTACTGTATGAAGAAATATTTGTAGAGCAACCAGAGGAATTAGTGAAGGAAGACCAAAAAAACAAAGTCTACTTGCTTAAAAAGACTCTCTATGACTTGAAGTGAGCGCCTAGAGCTTGGTACAGCAAAATAGATGATTATTTAAACAACTTAAGCTTTACAAAAAGACTATTTGAAGCCACCCTTCATGTCAAATAAAAGAAAGATGATCTTCTCATTATTTTCTTTTATGTTAATGATTTGCTAATGATAGGAAATAATACAAAACTTGTTAAGGAGTTTAAGAAAGAGATGATGTTAGTTTTTGAGATGATGATCTTGGTGTAATGACATATTTCGTCAAAATGAAAATCAAGTAAAACAAAGGTGAGGTGTTAATCTGACAAAGGAAGTATGCAAAGGAAATATTTAATAAATTTCATACGGAGGAATGCAAGAATACAATCACGTTAATGAATCAAGAGAATAATTTAAAGAAGATGGCACTGATAAAGTTGAAAAAAGATACTTTAAAAGCTTACTTGGTTGTTTAATGTACCTTACTATAATTAGGCTAGACATTTTATTTGCTAAAATCTCATGTCTTAGTTTATGCATTGTTCTAGTGAAATGTATTTAAAAACAACAAAAGGAGTGTTAAGATATATTAGAGACATTGTTGATTATAGTATGAAGTTTAAGAAGGGTCAAAACTTCAAGTTGTTTAGATTTTTAGATAGTGATTGAGGTGGATCAGTGAATAACATGAAAAATACCACTGGGTATTATTTCAATTTATGATCATGAATTTTTTCATAATGCTCTAAGTAGTAGAAATCTGTAGTACAATCCACTACAGAGGCAAAATTCATTGGAGTAGTAGCAATAGTAAATCAAGTGTTGTAGTTAAGAAAAATTCTCTGTGATTTACAAATGAAGTAGGTGAAGAGCATAAAGGTTTTTATGGATAATCAAGAGGTAGTTGCAATGTCTCACAATTCAGTCTTTTATGAAAAGACCAAATATTTCAAAATCGAGCTATTTTCTTTGAAGGAAATGCAAAAAGAATAAGTAACTCTCATTTACTACAAGTTTGAAAATTAGCTAGTAAACATTTTTATAAAACCATTTCCAATTAATAAGGTTTTTCGAGTTTCTAAGACAAAAAATTGAAGTTTGTAACTCCTAAAACAAGGAGGAGTGTTAGTTAGTTACTTTAGGACTAAAACATGTTTACGTTTTCTTATATTGTTTGATTTTAACCTTATGCATGTCTTAGTCTTTAAGATGTAGTTAGTTTATTATCATATTTTGATCCATAGCTAAAATATAAAACCATGATCCTTTTTTTTTTCAATTATTTTCAAGCATATTTAAATATAAGTTTATTGAATCAAATTAAAGATTAAATTCCCTTAACATAACTCTCAGAGTTTCTTTTTTCTTTATTCTTTAGTATTCTCTTTTTCTTTGATTAAAAGTACTTATTTGGTATCTTTGTAGTTTCTTAATTTCATCCTTAAATCTAACAATATGTTTGCAAGATGCAATCAAGCCTATGGTCAAAAAGTTCTGCAAACATAGTATTGAGACTTGAAGAAGGTTATTTTGGATACAACCAGATGTGAAATGAATCAGGATATATACTTTGTGGGCATTTAAACAAAATTTAAAAATATGCTTATCCTCAAATAGAAAGTACTTCATCTTTCTATCTAATAATTTAATGGTAAGATAATTTAATTTTATTTAGTTTATTCATTATCAAAGCTCCTCCTTTCTGTGAAAGCTTATAGTGTTAGGCCCTTCATACATTTGGCATTCAAGTTACTCAAAATATAAATTTAGCTTTGTAAAAAAGTGGTGTATTGCCAATCAAAATAATTAGAATATAATTGATACCTTTTAATTTATGATGTTGTGATAAATAGAGCCTCAAGTTCCAATATCCATGGAGTCACAACAATAATGCAGTATATTAAACAAAGTTACTCATCATATCATCTAGAGGAGTATTAAACATAAAATATGAGAGATAAAGAGCCAGCTAAATATGATGTCCTCGCTTTTTCACATCCCTAATTATCAATTGTTGGAGATGATTTTCAAACTAATGCATGTATGAGTATATATAAAAGTGATATTATTCATGCATTAATGGCCATATAATTCCAAGTCAAATATGCATAGATGTATGAGTGCATATACATAAATATTGCCAAATCAATCTAAGTATTAATGAACAATTTTGTCTTTATGTATGCACAAAAACATAAACAAGGTAGTAACATGGGCACTGCAGCCTTTTGCAGCCTAAGGCTACAATGCCTAATATACTGTTTGGCGCTACAGCAGTAGACTGTAACAGCAGTCCTTGACTCTCTATTTTGTATATTATATGCAATATCGTGGTGCAAGACTGCGATTTGAGCTGAATAAACATAACCCTTTAATGTATTGTTTCATATTTTGATTTAATTTATACCTTAAATTAAATTTAAACATGATCTAATGGCTATAAATGAAGGGATACTTTAAATAGAGGTGTCTGTATAAAGGGTTGTATACACATTTATAAAATGTATGCATGAGATGATTTTGAGATATAAGAAAGAATAACCAAAATTTCTTCTGCTTTCTCCCACTATTCTTTTAAAGTTTTTTACATTAAAAGTTTATATTTTTTTGCATTAAAACTCTAGTATTTTATTTATCTATAAAAATAAAATATTGATTCTTAATAAACTTGCAACATTCAAGAATATTTAGATTTATTTTCGTCAATGTATAACACAGACAAACACAAGTACTTCATTTTATCTTGAAAGTGTATTTGCTTAACTTATAGGTATTACTAGATTGGTGGGGCCAAATAGCATCTTAAGGAAAATGAATGTTACGTGACTTAAAGCACACAATCTATAAATTTGTTTCTTTTATATATATATATATATATATATATTATATTGTTGTTATTTATTTCATTTACATCAACATTATTTTTTTTTCTTCACTCATTTTATTTTGCAAATTTTAATTCTACTATTCACACATTCCACCAACATCAATAACACAAATTCATAACTTTGATCACAGTCTTATTTAAACTTGGCTTTTCCATCAACTTCGTTGGGTATTTTTGTTACTGAAATTAGAACCTGTCCCATGTTACATAATTAGTAGATGAGTTTAAGTGAGATTATATAATTTTGGATCCTCCTAATTAAGAAAATACATTTTGAAATAAAAGTTCAATGCAAAATCTGTGACGGATTGTGTGCTAAAGTATACAATATGTACTCGGTTATAGGGTGTAACATGCTTCCAAGTCTATGACTAAGGAAAGAAATAGACCGACTTAACCCGAACAAGTATGACTTGATTTATCTGTACTTAAGAGCAATGTTAATTTCATCATGAAAATTTGAATTGATTAGGTCTGTTGGATGTTGTAGGAGTACCGAGTCCAGCTGTCATGATCAGCAAGTTACAAACATATGACTGGTTCTTTCTGAGTAAGAAGAATATTATCAGAGGCTATTCTTTTGGATTTGGTAGAGTTGATCAAGCACTTCTAAAGCAAGAATATAAGATTATCAAGCTAAGTTCACCAGAACGATAACAAAGCTCAAACTAGATTATTAAATGATCACAGTACCAATATGGCTGGATTACATGTCTGATTGTAAATTTTTGTGACATTATTACAGATTTACTGCTACAATGGCAGATATATCTACAATATGTGGGCAATATAACCTCAGTTTATTATCTTGGCGACTTAGATTCTCCCAAAAATTCCTTTTTCTGATACATAGAGGAATCTGTTAGTGTTGATCTGGTGTTTAACTGGGAGGGATTATTATGGGGTGGTATATCTGATGAGAGGACATTGCACACCACAAGCTCACCACATGAACTCCATCTGACCAACAGATGGAACCTGAAATAATTGGATGCTGAGTCATCTGTGGTCCGTTCACAGTCAGGGTGAATGATTTTTTCTCGCCAACGGCCGAGAAAGAACAGACGGCTCCACCTTAACTTCAAGAGAATTCGGCATGTAGATGCTGGCGTACTAGGTTGAATTTTGTGAGCTTACGTTGGTAACTGTTCTAGTGAAATTGCCCATGATCTTCTGACCATCTATTATGGCTAATGAAAATGAGGGGTAATTGAGATCCCATTGCCTGTTAGATCTGGAGCCATTGCAAATGACTTCATCACCTGTTACAAGTCTACGCAGTCTTGTTGTAACCTTGCTTACAGAGGAAGTCAATATAATCAGCCTCAGATGCATCAAAAACGAGTCCAGGATCTAGTGCCTTCACTGGGTTGAGGTGACCAGATCCATAAGCAAATTCTCTGTCTTCATGCTTCCGTGGGTCTATGACATATGCTGGTTAAAAGACTTTCAAAGTGAATGAGAAAGTTCAAGTTGAACAGATGATCTGCGTTTTTCTTTCTTACCAGTGGTCATGACTGCAGATTTGAATGCAGCAGGGGACCAGCTTGGGTATATTGCCTTGATGTAAGCTGCAGCTCCACTAGCATGCGGGAAAGACATTGATGTTCCAGAGGTGATGTTAAATTTGACACTCCTGGTGTCCTCACTATAAGTAGAAGCGGGTGCAATTGGAGACCAGGCCGCAAGGATGTCAACCCCTGGGTACTGTGAGATCAGGCTGATTATTTTTTATCCAAGAAAATAAGAAATTCTACTTTTGTTAGACAATTTTGTCAAACAATACAGATTTGCGTACATAATTAAAACCATTATCTGAGCGGCTTGCCTTGAGAATGTCAGGAGAGAAGGGGTTGGGACCTCTAGAAGAGAAGGAGACCACTCTGGGAGCCGCAATATCCTTCCAGGTTTCCCCGACCAGAATTGTTGCAACTGGATTCCTGAGAAATGATCCATGCTTTAAATATCAAGTTTCTTATGAAGTAATTAATTTCATGTTTGGAGTGAAAAAGGGTTGAAGTTACTTAGAAGATCTGATGTACTCCAACACTTTGGCTGTCTTCTCTCCTGATAACTGTTGCTGGCAAAGGGAAAGAGAAGGCATAATCATTGAAATACGGACTAGGCATTATGGCACCAACTCCACCAGCCACAAGAACTCCAGATCCATCCCAGAGAGCTTCACTTAGAACAATCTTTCCCTTAACTTTGTGCGAATCCAGTTGTCCAGGATAGCAGTTTCTTGAACCCAGAGTGATAGAATTAGCAGAGAAATTTGCAGCATCTCCTCCCCAAATCAACGGAAATGTAGTTCCCATGAGCTCATAGTTATTGATGATAACTCCCTACAACTCATATTAATAGGGAAGAAGAGAAAAAATGCATCAGAGTTCTATCAAGAAGTATCACAAATTATAACTATTGATAGAACTAGATAAAGCATGAGGTTACCGTGAATATTTGTCCATTGCCAAGCACCAGTTTAGATGCAAATTTCTTGCCAATGCTGCTGGCAGCCACAGTCAGTGACCACGGTGAGTAATTACAGACCATACCTCGCCATGGACCAGAGTTCCCTGCAGAATTTGCAGTCAATATACCATGTTTCATTGCATGGAAAGATCCAATTGCTATAGAATCTTCAAAGTATTCACGGGGAAGAACTGTCCCACGGGAAATTGATATGATATCAACTCCCGCTGCAATTGTGTCATCAAAAGCAGCAAGAATATCTGCAAGAGCACAACCAGTTGACCAACAAACTTTGTACACAGCAAGTCGTGCATTGGGGGCTCCTCCCCTTGCAAGCCCCTCAGCCAAACAATAGTAACTTGCGCCTGCAAACTCTCTACCAGCAGCAGCTGATGCAGTGTGAGTGCCATGGCCTTCTGAATCTCTTGGAGATTTGATGTCTGTATCATAATAAAGATTCTCAATGTTGTAGTATCGAGCTCCAATGATCTTGCTGCAAAATTTCAGCATTTAATGAACCTACTTTGTTATGATCAAAACTTATCTGGTCATATCAGATAGATTATTTTACTCACTTGTTACAAGTGAAGTTATTCTCAGTTTCGCATGTTCCTTTCCATTTTGGAGGGGGTGGACCAAATCCTTCATCACTAAAGCTATCCGATTCTGGCCAGATTCCTGCAAAGTTGACAAAGATACAGCGCAATTTCAGTTAAAATTAAATTTAAGAATGAGTCTAGAATATAGAAGCTGCAAATGCTGTTCTGTTCTTAGTAGTGACCTGTACCGATCATTCCAATGATTACATCCCCACCATGACATTCTCTAACCTGGGAATGACCGAATCCCATGAAGTCCCATGATCTTGTCGTATGAAGCTTTAGCCAAGTGTTAGGAAGTACTGAGACCACTCCTTCCACAGCTGCAAAAAGTAAATGCAAGAAAATTCAGAAATTACACATTACCAATAGAATATGCATGATATCCCCTGCATACAGTTTGTATGAGATTGCCACCTGAAAATTTTGCAGCTTCTTCGTTGGATAGTTTAGCTGCAAACCCATTAAAGCTCCTTCCATAACTGTAAAGTAGCGACTCTTTTGCAGCTGCTGCACTGCAGGTTAAAATTTTAAGTTCTTTTAGATGTAATTGCAGAAACTTCACTTATCCCAAACATTTACCCCAGAAAAGCTAAAACGGTTTTCTATAAAAACTGTTACTAATCAGAACTAGATTATAATACATAATTGGGAGTTTCTCTTTAAAAAAAAGTGTTACATAATTAGTGTATAATTGTTCATTAGTTGTGGTGGCTGTTTTCAGCTACCTTCCAAGAGTGCTCTCTAGCACGGAGTGATGAATTGATGCCACATTTTTGTCTCCCTGATTAATTTCTCCCATGTACACAACATAAACCTGCACAGAAAATAAACTCACTTGGAGCTTACAAGAAAAGTGTTATCAATCAAGCAAGCAAAATTGTCTTTTTAGGCCCCATATCTTTTCTCAATTTGCATGATGTGATATAAATATGCTGAATGTATGACTGCCATAACCCACGAGCATATGTTTTCTTTAAATAGGTTTTTAATGTTCTTACAATGTACCACTTGACGCTTCATAGAGTTTTGCATACTCTTAAAAGAATGATTTATTTGGAGCCTTATAACTTGCTCTAAGCAAGCACAAAATGAAGATTCATCGTACCTTTCTTTCATGGCAATAGCAGTTCACAAAAACTGTCGCAATCAACAGGAGGTAAAGAAGAGATGTTAGCAGTGGCTTAGACATATTGGGCTTATAAAGATCATGTGACGTGAATTTGGTGTTTCATGAAAATTAGTACTATGCTATATATAGGGGAGCTTTCTTAGTTGGCATGTTACAGCATGATCCTGCGACCAAAAAGCAGGAGTTCTTCTTAGTTTGCATGTGGTTTGTGATCATCGTCTCATTTCATATAGAGCAAATAGTCTCATTTCTTTTACTTGGCTCTTCTAGTATGAACAATCATTAGTTCCGATGATGCAAATATTAGAAATGTTATTCTTACCTTTCTTCTTCTCATCTTATTGGCTGTATATGTACGTGATATCTAGTGTTTGAATTTAGTTCTCCTCTGTATAAACATTTAACAGTTTTTGCATGTCTGTTTCAATAATGAAGTGCCATATCAGCTTAAAATTTTGTAACGCATTGTCTGCTCCGCCTTAGACACTTAGTTAAGTATAAAATAAAAATTAGAGATTTGTTGGCTGCTCATTGGTAAAGCCAAATATATGTTGATGATGAGAGTTGATAGTGTCAATGCATTGTTAATTGTAAGGCTGCTGGAACTTTGCTCCAGAACCATTTACATGAATTTCCTGCATTGCAAGATTTGCATATGAATGATTCATCTTTAAAGCAAAAGTTTTTGCAGTGCTTTTGAAATCTGTGAGCAGATTATATTATTAGATGATGCAATAATTAGCCGGCATTCCTTAAATCTTTAGTAGCATGTTACCAGCCAGTTTTTCTTTGGATTTTCCGCCTACAAGTCAGCGAAGTGGTTGCTGTTTGAACCTAATCAGTTGTTCATCTAACATTCCTTCAGACACACTGTGATTGTCTTGTTGCATCGTGCATTTTCTCGACAACTGGGAGATATATAGAGTCAAACTAAATTAGTTTCTAAATTAATTGTTTTCCTGATTGAACCGTGTTCAAACAAGGTAAGCAGTTTGTTCCTAGTATCGAACTGAGGGAGGAGGGTAGAAAAGTGAAATATATTACACACATTACCAAGTAATTGCAGAAGCTTGGAGTGAAAGATGGAGAAATATTTTCTCATTCCAAAGAAAATCAATTTATTTAAATATCAAAAAAATTCAATAATATGATCGATTTTGCGGCAGTATTTCAATAAAAAAGAAAGGGAAGAAAATCCATCTCTCTCATGTCTCTTTCTCTCTCAGCTAGTTTAGTTTACCACCCGGCATTTCAGTCTCACTTCACCATTTTCAATCACTCCCACATTTCCACGTTTCACCATGGAATTAAAAAACTCTCTGAAGAACAGACTCTGATCCCTGGCAAATGCTTCAACAATCCATCTAGTCCTGAAATCACCAAACAACGATTGATCTGATCCAAACACGCCCTTCCCCAACATAGGTTGTTTGTAATATTTATTATCAAAAGTTGACGATGTAGAATCCAAGAACTGTCCAGCATTTCGATCCCTGTTTGGTTTTGGGCATTCGTTTCTCAGCATCTGGGCGAAGTCAGTATTCATAGAAGGGTCAATGTCATGCAACGAACTGAAGTTACGTAGCCTGGATTCAAATGATGAACAATGGGAAAGCCATAGAGTGTGGCCACCAGATAGAGCAACCAAATCTTTAACTCCTAAACCTCTTTTGGCAAAACTTTGAATGAGTTGTGTAACATTGAAAGTTCGGAGCTGGTAGGTTTACTGTTTCGGAAGCTTTGGACAATCTTGAAGGTTACAAATTCAATTGAATTTGAAACAACCAAATTATGGCCCTTAACTCCCCATTATGTTTTTGTAACTCCAAATTCAAATCAAAGGTTGTAACTGCAGCATTGAGTGGTCATTAAACCTCCATTAAGTGTGAGAATTCTTTGATGGGAGGAATTCTATAAATTGGGAGGTGTTTTGCTTTGCTAAGGTCCCTAAACTCGAGATTCTTGTTAAAACACCATCTTGAGAGGATTTAGAGAGCTTAGAAGACATTTGGTAGCATTAAAAAACTTCAACAATAGCAATGGCGAGAGGTTAGCGTTCCTTAGCTTCCGCACTCGATTTCTTGAGATTTAAAGCATGTCTTAGGATTGTATGCTTACATTTGGTATCAGAGCAAGTTAATAATCTCTGCTTTTCTTATTTTGTTGAGTTTTTCTTGAGAAAACATGAAATGGTAATATGGGTTTGTTAAATTGAATTTTGATTCTCATGCAACATGATTTTGTTTGTTTTTGATGTAAATTTATGTTATAAATCATTTAAGCATTGGATTTATGACATTTTGGACGTAAAAAACAATGAAAACGACGTTAAAAATGGTTAAATTTTGGTCGGATATGTTTCCGGGTCCGTGGGTCTGCATTCGGATCGGGTCGACCCGGATGGAGGTTGAAGAAGACCCTTACCAATGGATGACATGTCGGCTACCTCTGGGCTATTCGGATGACATGTCATACGGGGTTTGTTATTTTTGAAAAATAAACTACAAGGGTCAGGATTCGAACACCAGCCCAAGCCCAGAATCATTGCATGCATGTCCTTAACCACTAGGCCACGCGTTTCTTTTGTGTTATAATGGCGCATTTATTGGCATTTAACCGTTTTAATTTCGTACTAATTGCATGAATAATTTGAAACGCCCATAATTGAATTTATATTTATTTTAAAATATATTTATTATTTCATAAATTCTTAATAAATTAAAATTAAATTTATTAATAATTTAATTTTATTTTATTTTTAATTTTGAATATAATTAAATTAAATTATGCAATTTAGTCCAAAAATCTATTTTTATTCATTATGATTTTGGTCTAAATATATGTTATATGCCATTTAGTTTTAAATTGAATTTAGGTAATTTTAAATGCATATTATTTATGTTTATTATATGCATATTTAAATTCAATTTAAATGTTTGAATTTATGCATATTATTTATGTTATGTTATATGCATAGTTTAATTTAATTGTTTATTTTAAACATATAATTTATGTTTTATATATGCAATTGTATAATTTGCTTGATTTATGTATTTTTGTTTTATGCATACATTATAAAAATGAAAGTTAGTATGCAAATTTATTTTAAAAAATAAATACATAAAATTTAAGCAAAATGGTAACATGCCATATTATTGTTAGGTATAGTAGTAGTATTTTATTTGCTTCTAATTACATGTTTGGAAAATTCTGTCTAAGGAGGTTGGGTTTTAAGTGGGACCGTTTGTGACCCCTCCAATCTTTTCTGGGAATTGACCTACTGTGATTGTTAGTTAAATAGAGTGCTCTCTATTACCTGTACAATGGACATAGAAATATTTTGGTGAAAATTTCTATAAGGCATAAATCATAATCATATATTTGAATGTCTTTGTGATCCATAAAGTTTAATAGAATAGGGAGTAGCCAGAGCATCCCTAAGTTAAATTAAACTTTATATTAAGTTAGGATCACATAAAATTTAAGACATTAATTGTAATCAATCATATTAGATGTGATAAATTTTATCCCACAGGAATTTTTATTATGTTTATATGATTGATTAGGATAAAATATTATATTATTTTTCTTAATTTACCCACAGGAGTTAAGAAATTGGATATAATATAATAGTTTTATCATTAAGATATGTGAATCTATTTGAATAAAATATTTAGCCCACAGGTAGTATTTTATGTCATGTGATTCAT
>CP135533.1:3110019-3181878 GCA_032402905.1 Khaya senegalensis
AATACTCTTCAGAATTTGGTTTTGTAAATTTTTGTGCTCCATGAGTTTGCTAGAGTAATTGATAAGTTATATTTTATAAATTTATTTTCTTCACAATCTTAATATTAGATATGTTACACCCATTCATTTCTTTTCCTGCCCTTTCATCTATTTCTTCTTTAATTTTACTTGCTTTTGTGGTACTTGTATCATTGTAAGATTTCTCAATGCCTTTGTTTAGAAATCTCTCTCATCTATATTGCGTTATGGGAGCAAAAATTTGGTGAATAGTGATTTATTATCTGCAAGTTGCTATTGTAATCTAAAATATAAAATTATTAACAAAAAGATCTGTTTTTTTAATATGCACGCTGACCAAAGTAATTTGTTCTAATATGCATGCTGACTTGTTTTTTTGTGGTTCACCTTCCACAATCAATAATTGCTTTAGTAGCATATCCTTTTGCTACCTTATAAGGCTTTGCCACTTCAAGGATGGAATTGAAACATTTTGAAGATGAGTATTGATTTAGAACCTGTGTAAGATACAATATTCCTTAGTATGGTGTTTAAGGTTTTGGGTATTGTGGAATAAATGTTCCAGCAAGTGATTTCTCTTTAACATCGTCTTACATTAGGGGTTTATTAGCATTTTTTAGAAGTACTCATTGCTTTCACATTGCTCAGTTGCCAAAAGATTACCTTCATGCTGATTTTTTGCCACTAACAGTTAATGATATCAGTGTTTTCTGGTATGCCTTTTTCGTAGTTCATTGGGGGCTTTCTAAGCTGTGAGTTGACTACACCAAACTGATTTTGGATTGGCTTTTACCTGTTAAGTGCCTGAAACCGAGGATAATATGCTTCACACCAGTTGACATATTATAATTGTAGTTGGTTTTTGAGTGTGGAAAGCTGATGTGGAAGAACTGTGTACTGTAGGGTAGCCTTGCTTGCTTAAACCCAACCATGGCCCCGCACCCCCACCCCCCCACCCTGCTAGTTGCTTACCGTTCACAATTGCTTGATTTTTTACCTCTTCTCTTTTTTGAGAGACATTTTCTGCCTTAGTAGTATGAGCGAAGATGGGGATTTGCAGCTAACGGAAAAGATGGTGTTTCATGCCACAGAGACAGAGAAAAAAAAAACCATATTATAGTAGCCTTCATTGTGGTCAGAAAAAAGGAATAAAGATGTGACTTCACATAATTGCGGTTTGTTAGCATCAAAAGAGATATATGGAGAGGGTATAACTCCTTCTGGCTCCGTTTTCACATTGACCATGATATGTTATTATTTTAGATTCTAAAGAAATATTTTACACTGCCCAAAATGACCAAATGAGCCATTATTTGTCTTTGGTTTTTAGTCTGGAGACACAAACAGTAGTTAACCTCATAAGTTTACTTATACGTTTCACTCTACAATGCTGTTAACTTTGCTTTCAGATGTGCACAATTCTTCATTATTCGTGTCCGCGACTCTGTTCAGTTAATATAGTAACAGCTTCAGTGACTACTACAGCAAAACTTGCTAGTGTAGCAAGGTTGATAGAAATGTGAGTTTAGGTTAGATGCAGGGAAAAATGTGTTCAATCTTATTCCTCTCATAAAAGTTTCTTCTTTTGATCATTGCCCCTGTCATCAACTGTTCCATTGTCGAGAAAAACGAAATAGACGCAAGAGAAGCTCTGTAAAATTGTGAACTCAAAGCAGACACTGTATACAGGCATGCTTCTACTTGGTATAAAAATGACATTGCTTCTTTCAGAAATCTTATGAGCCCAAATCATCTACCCTGCAGCTCTGCATGCATAACCTTCTGCATGCTGCATTGCATTGAATATGCACACGGTGAGATTTCAAGATAATAAGCCTTGTGAAATTCTTCAAATGAGCCAAATGAATCGGATTTTTGCTTCTATTCTGGTGTAAATTTGTGAGTATAACATATTATAATAATTTTTAATTCTTGTTTCTTGAATCGTAATTAAAAAATTAAAACCCCTAATAAATTTTTAATTAAATGATTTTATTGAGATTCTACAAGGCTTTCGCCTCTCGTAATCAGTCAAAGACTGTGTTAGCATGCCTGGCATATTGTGGCACGTGCGTCTTTGCTTCATGGCATTATCGTAATTACACTGTTTTTCGTAGAGCTGACGCGATATTCCCTTCGTACCCTCCCCAGTCCAGCCCCGGCTTCTCCTTCCCTGCTTCCTTTTTTTTTTTTTTTTTTAAACGGAAATCTGAAACACAGTTTGCTTAATACACACTGAAATTAGAACATAACACTCGTCAACCGCTAAATTAGGATGTCTGAGATATAAATTACTTGCGAATTTGAGCACGGAAGAGAGAAATTTCCAATTTTGATAGGAAATTTTCATTCTCATTATTATTAGGGTTTTTGTTATGATCAGATTCGATTTCAATCGGGCATCTTACGTATCAGATTCGAGCAAGTTCAAATTGTCTGATTCTAGCAAACTCATTATTGAACGTTGATTGGTTATGGATTTAGACGCACACGGAGGCAACAAGCGCGTGTTCCAGCGATTAGGAGGTGGGCCCTCAACGGTCGACAACAAGCAGAAAGTTTGTAACTTTTGGCGGATGGGCAAGTGTAACCGATTTCCTTGTCCGTACTTACACAGAGAATTGCCGCCTCCACCGGGAGCGGCGGCCAGTGGAACTGCCACGAAAAGGTTTGCGAATAACACACGGGGTAGAGTTGGGAACAATAATAGGCCGGTTATAAAGACGGAGAAGTTATGTAGAAATTGGGTTCAAGGGAATTGTATGTATGGAGAAAAGTGCAAGTATTTACATTCTTGGACTTTAGGGGAAGGTTTCGGGTTGTTGACTCAGCTTGAAGGGCACCAAAAGGTACTTTTTATCTTTAAAAAGAAGTTAGTTTGTTGAATTTTCTTTTTCTGGATGTATTTGGCGATTCAATTGCTGGGTTAATTTGGAATAGGTTGTGACTGGGATTACACTGCCATTAGGTTCTGATAAGCTTTATTCCGGTAGTAAAGATGAGACGGTGAGAGTGTGGGATTCTGCTTCTCGACAGGTTTGTTATTTTCCTTTCTTGATATAATCAATTTTAGATCTTTCTTAAGTCTGATTGCTTGTTGGAAAGTTAGGTATTGATTTGTTAGTGAAAAGAAAAAAAGTCTGAATTCATTGGTGTTGCTTGAGAAAGATCAAAAGAAAATAATAAATTGCTTGTGAACAATACATGCTTGATGTATTTTATGGCCTGATTTTTTATCATTGGTGACTGGTGCAAGTTCCCAGAGATTTTTTACAGCTACAAAAGTGCTGTTTACAGTTTGCTTTGCTGAGCAGAGTTGAAATATTTGTACCTATCATTTTCTTTTTCCTCCTTAGTTCTATTTGTATCTCGACAGAAAAGCAATTGTTTAACGGCTGATGTTCTTTATGTAGTGTGTGGGTGTGATTAATATTGGAGCTGAAGTTGGTTGCATGATTAGTGAGGGTCCTTGGATTTTCTTTGGTGTAACAAATTTTGTCAAGGTAAATCATAGACCTTTAATTTCTTTTTGTAAATATCAAATGGTTATGCAAGCTTCAAGCAGTTTCAGTATAATGATATATTCCATCATTGGGCATATGATGATGTAGCAGGCTTGGAACATCCAAACTAATACTGACTTGAGTCTTAGTGGACCTGTAGGACAAGTTTATGCCATGGCTGTTGGTAGCGATTTGCTCTTTGCTGGTACTCAGGTAATAAGTTTTACAAGTAAGATTATCATATTTTCCTTTTGAATCTTCATGTTTATAGTTTACTCCTTTTGTTGGCAAATTGTTTCTCTTTGATGTTTCTTGCTTGTTGTTTCCATGGGTGGACTGTGCAGGGTTGTGATTAATCGATTGCAAACCATGTTATTGAGGGAGAACATTGTGATATCCCAAATTTTAAAATGATTCTACAGTTTTGAAGAGGTTTTATTACATGATATGTGCTCCCAACATTATGCATGATCATGTGCACTGTTTGTTTTTGCACAGTTAAATCTTTGTGCAATGTCAATCGTGCATAATGAAAGCCCCTGCACAAGTTTGCCATGTGCCTTCTATATCTCACATCCTCTGTCTGTTTCCTACTCCGTTGTCTCTGTATGTGTCTGTATATGTTTTAAATTACCATGTATTCCTGAAACTAATAAAAAGACTTGCTTTAGTGCAGGATGGGGCTATATTGGCATGGAAATTTAATGCTACCACCAACTGTTTTGAACCTGCTGCGTCACTTAAAGGTCACATGCTACCAGTGGTTTCTTTAGTTGTTGGAGCTAATAGGCTTTACTCTGGTTCCATGGACAATTCAATACGAGTAAGTTGGTTTTAGTATCATGTGAATTCTGCTGCAAACTGTTAGCTTTTTAGTAAATTATGTGCAGACATTCTTCAAAGGACCATAATAGTATATTTGGTTAGGCTATTCATCCTTTCTTCTACCTTTTATCTCTGTTTTTTAATTTTTTATCACAATTCTTTTAGGTGTGGAGCCTTGAAACTTTGCAGTGTATACAGACTCTAACAGAGCACAGTTCAGTAGTGATGTCCCTTCTTTGCTGGGATCAGTTTCTTTTATCATGTTCGCTGGACAAAACAATAAAGGTTTATGCCGTTATGATGCTCATTTTATTTGTTTTCTTTGGGCTCAATTCAAAAAGTTGTACCTATTTTGTTTGTTTGTGCAGGTGTGGGTTGCTACAGAAAGTGGAAACTTGGAAGTAACATACACTCACAATGAAGAACAGGTATGTAATTTTCTGCAAATCTGGTCTTCCGATTTTATGCATAGCATTTTAATTTGTGATTTTGAATTTGGGTGCCAATCTTGATGGTATTTATATTCAAAGTAGTTGATTAACATTGATCTTGCGATACTTTGGATAATTATAGTCAATGATGCCTCATCTACTAATCTGTTTGTTCGTGGGTTTGGTCCAAAAGCATAGACGCTAATGGAAAGAGGTTTTTGTTTTCAGTGTATGTGTTATATTGCTCCATAGGTATTCCTTGGTGTAAGCCTATTCTTTTGAAGAATTAGGCTCTGAATTATAAAAGTAAGCCACTCTGCTTCTGCATGCCTGTAAGATTTGCACCCATTAGTTTTTCATTCTTGATGTATATATTGAAGTGTGAATAGTTTCAGTTTTTCGTCCTTTAGAAAGAGTGAATAGTTTCACTTCTAGAATTCACTTGCAGTGCTATAAAATTCAATTTGCTCTTCTTTCATTTCAATGGTTGGTTTAGAATGTGGGAACATGTACAATACAAGTAGTTTATGACTTTATGTTTCGTATGCTGCAGGGAGTGCTTACCATGTGTGGAATGCCTGATTCAGAAGGCAAGCCAGTCTTGCTGTGTTCTTGCAATGACAACTCTGTCCACATTTATGATTTGCCAGCGTGAGTTTTATGTTGCCGCCGACCCTTTATTTTGTTATTTTTGTTAGCCCATTTTGCTCCCCTTATGTAATTGCTGTTTTCTTTTATTATATTCTGGTGTAGGTTCTCCGAGAGGGGTAAAATTTTTGCCAAACAGGAGATTCGAGCCATACAGCTAGGCCCTGGCGGTCTGTTTTTTACTGGTGATGGGACTGGTCAAGTGAGAGTCTGGCAATGGTGGAATGGATCAACTGCCACTTGATGACTGGTGTAATATTAAAAGCACCATCACGTATTTTGCATTGAGATCATTTCATTTCATTTTGCTTTGTTGTTATTTTTGGGGTTCTTTTCTGTTATGTAAGTCTGTCTGCGGGAGAAATTATATGTTGAGAATGCCAGTTTTGGCTTCCTAGCCAAAGGGTTTTCAATCCCCTCAATCACCTCTGCGTGGCATAGTTTTATATATAAAGCTTTCATGGCTAGCCTCAGAAATTGTAACAGTTTCAACTCTCTATTTAGTGAAGTTTATGCTCATAATGTTTGTTGCCTTTCATCAATAATATATGCATTGTGACAAAATTCCGTTACTTTGTGCTAAGAGATGACTATCAGTTAGTTCCTTTCTGATCTTTTGTCTAGGTAGCTGAAGAATCAGGCTATCCATGTGCCAATAGCAGGATCCTTAAATCGCATCAACAAATCATTTCATTAAGCCAGAGGCTACACAGACAAGTCCTTACAACTTAATAAATCAAGCAATCCCGGGATTCAGTTCACAAAAATCTGGGATTTAAAAGAAAACTCCCTTTTTTACTTCTTTTACATTCTCCATGCACCCTTAAGGTAGCTTCAAAATGCTTGGTGATGATCGGTGTCTCAGAATGACAGAATGATCGATCATTGAACCCTGTACAACAAGATAACTACAACACATAGCAACTCCAGAAATTTATTTTCAAATTTGGAAATGAAGTTTCATGCTCAGTTACAATGCTAGTTCAGTCATATTAGTCTCAACAATTTCAGTTTATTTATCTTTTTTCTAACTCGCTCGTATGCGAGCTGCATTTACAGATTAAACATGACCTTAATGGCTGAACCACCACGAGCACTAGTTTCAAAGGCTTCTTCCACCTCTTTCTGAGAGAAACCAAACCTGTGGGTGATAAGAGGCTTCACATCAATCTTACCACTTCTTAGAAACTCTAGACACAGTGGCCATGTGTTCTTGTAACGAAAGACTCCAATCACTTCCACCTCCCTGCATTTCACAAATACTATTAGTGCATGAACATGAGGGAGAAAAAGAATTAGATGGATTGATGATCTCAACTCGTGTATCAAAACTTTTTCACCATTGTTTCAAAAATTTTTCCCATCTAGTCAAAAACATAAAGATAGTATGAGATGGTTGAGAAAGTAGTGTTTGATAGACAATAGTCTTGGAAGGAAATACTAACAAGCATAATGATGTAATATGCATCTCGCACTGTTCGGACTTTTGATTCCAAACATCCCAACTTTTGTTCAACAATTCCACTGATCATTTTACAAGTTCTTACAATGATAGTAAAATGATGGCCTATATTAATACTGTGATTTTATCTGGTTTATTATTTAAAAAAAAAAAAATAAATCAAGTACCTTGCAGCAGTTGCAGTGAGTGGAACAGTCATCTCGTGATGACCCATCCCCACGAGGCAAACTTTGCCACCTGAACGAGTGGCACTCAGGGCTGTTGACATGGTTTTGTTAAAGCCTGCACAATCAAAGCTCACGTCTACTCCTGATCCCATTGCTTTACCTATCTTTTCCACGTCTGCTGCTACATCCTGTAAACTACTGAAGTTTAAGCATAGCAGTTGATTTGAGCAGGGGAAAAAAAGAAAAATAAGTCCATGAGAAGTACATAAACACTGTTCAAATATCAAAGCTTAAGCTCTCCCCCTACTTTCAATAACAAGAACAATTTTGATGACCACTATGACTATCACCGGCAGAATCACGATAGTGAACAAAATTTTTCCAATGTTAAACTTCTCTCAAATTGAAAACAAAGAAACAAGTAATTCATAATAACACCGCAAGCATGATACTGCAAAGAAATCTCAACTTTTAAACAGCAAACAGAAAGCGACTGAGTACAAAAATGGACAGTCGGCTGGTACAAAGCAATAAAATTGGATGAACAGAACTATTTTTAAATAATGATGATGAAAAAGGGAATGGTTTTGAGAAGAAATATTTTGGGAAGTGAATTAATTTTCAAAACTATTCCCGCTAGGCAAAGGGGGAGAAATTAGGCCATATTATATACCTGCATAATGGTTGATACTTTAACAATATTATCCGCACCCAGTTCCTTCGCAACAGATAAACGATAGTCATCCACATCCACAATCACAATTCTAGGAGCTCCAAAAGCACGAGCAGCTAGCATTGTGACAAGGCCTATGGGCCCTGCTCCCATGATGAGTACATTTGTTTCAGGACCAATATTAGCACGGCGGCAGGCATGAACACCAACACTTAAGGGCTCACACATAGCCCCTTCCTCCAAGCTGACATTGTCTGGCAGTTTAAAACATAGGTCTGCAGGATGCACCACCTATTATGCACAAGAAATACATCTTAATCATTATGTCAAGTTGCCAATCAATTTTATCACACCCAATTGCATTTCAAATGAATGAAACCAACAATGGAAGCAACAGAAAGAAAGTGTGACACGAGGAATAGGTGTACTACATGCAGTTCAGTTCGGCTCAACATATAACCTTATCCAACTACAAGCAACATGACTTCTTAAGTCCTACCATCCACTTACAGCTGAATACGAAGGCAATCATGTCTTCGCTTATAGCCTCCATGATATCAATGTCCCGCAGATTCTTACATTGCCTAAACCCTATAATCCAGTTTTCAAGATGCTTATGCGTGCAAAGTAGAAAAATTATATTATTCTATAGGCAGCCTGGTTGTTAAATGCTTAATATGTACATATATGCATATTCAAGAGGAACACAAAAATATAAACAAAAGAATGCAGCAAAACTACAAAAGAATGGGCATGTTGCATCATTTTGTTACTGCCAGGTCTAGCGGAATCAATTAATACATATGCTTCTTTCCCCCCCTTTTTTTGAGCAGAGGATCATTATATATGCTCACAGATTATCATACAACCAATAACAAAATCTAAATTCCCTAAGGCAGTGAGGTTTAGGTGAAAATTATAAACTAAAGTATCATTTCTATCAACCTGATTGGCGAGAGAACCATGAACTGGTGGAGTTGCAAAAAACTTCATCTCAGGACACAGATTGTATCGACCTCCTTTGCAGTGATCACATCGCCAGCAGCTGATCCCTGGTTCCAGGGCCACACGGTCACCAGGTACCAAAGTCTTCACCTTACTCCCCACCTCCTCAATTATCCCAGCGCACTCATGCCCAATCACCATAGGATCTTTCACTACAAAATTAGCACACCTCAAGGTCTGCAAATATACACAACATTCAAAGATTATGTGAATAGTGATGTTAAAAGAAAGAAATCAAATTATGAATCATGCATTCTGTTTAAACTGGTTTCACAGAAAAAAGAGGCTTATAACTGAGTCCAGTTGAACTCTTTTACAATAATCAAGATAATGAAAATGTTTCATTTATAAAATATTCCAGTAATTTGACAGAGACACAAGTTTAATAATCAAAGTTTAATAGATTGATTGTTGAGCTTTTATTGATATTTCCTTCAATCAGACAAAACAAAGACACAAATTTAATTAATGCCAAATAGATGATAGGCAGTTGAGGAGGGATAGTGAACATATACCTTGAGATAGTGAACATCACTCCCACATATACCCACAGCTTTCATCCTAACTCTAACATCATATGGTCCTGAAAGTATACAACGGACAACACAGATATATAACTAATCAGCTTGAAATCTCATTTCCTTGAGATAATAAACAAACTTACAACATTATTAAGAAAGCAAGATTGAAAGAAGACTATTAACATCCACAGTAAACTTGTACAAGCAACAAAAATGATAGAAAGATAAACAAACCAAGAGAAGGTAGTTGGAAAGGCTGAATCTTGAGGGTATTGACACCCACAAGCCAAGCTGCCATGTTCACTTCTTCTCCATCATTTTTCTCTCCATGTGACATCCCTCCTTTGCCCATATTTGCTTTCCTCTGCGAAAACACAACACACTCTGTAGACTTTGAGTTCTGAAGCTAAGCTATTATTTTGATTCTAGAAAGTGTGAAGAAGAATGATATGTGAAATTATTCAGGAAGAATATTTTAATGATAAGTGGAGGCATTTGTACTGTAGCGTGTAGATCATTATGATTGATTCTTTTTTTATTTTATTTTTAAATATTTCCAATTATTTGTGATGGTTATGATAATTTGTGATAGATACTCTTACTTGAAGATAATTGCTTCCGCATTAAGCTTAACAGAGGCTTGTGGGTTTGCGGATTTCACAACTGTTGGTTGATAGTTGTTATTGCATCTATATTTGTCTGTGTCTATCCTTTTTCTGAGTTCAATATTAACAAATTATTTAGGATTAGGGGTCAGTTCTTTTGGCTGTGTTATCCTAAGTGTCACGTTTGTTTCGTCAAAAGAGAAACAAAAATAAGAATTTGTAAGGAAAGTTACAGGAGAAATGAGACAACAAGGAATGGCATTTCCCACATGTGGATGTAAATGGCATATTTCGTTATAGGAACTTGTGGCCACTCTGCATTGATTTCTTGAGAAGCTGTAAGATTGACCTTAAACCATTAATAACGCACAGGTTCAGCTTCACACAGAAGGGGGTAGAAGAAGCGTTTGAAACCATTGCTTAAGTTGTCAATGCCTTCAAATGTTTAACTGTAAACCTTGCTGAAAATGGAGAAAACTGATATTATGTGCTCTATCAAACATTTTCAATTCTTGCCATCAGTTATCTCAACAATGGCATATAACTATGCTATCTATTTCCTTCTTCCTGAATATATCATTCTGCTGCCTCTCCCAATCAAATAACTCCATTCCAAGAAAAAAGAATTGCATTTTCATGAGCCTCCATGAGGTCTTCTGTAAAACAATTTTGACAGATGGAAAAGGGTTTTCACACCAAGAATATTCAGCACAATGGTCCTTTCAACCACGAAGGACCATTCCATTTTCCACACTACAACAAGCTAAGAAACAGATTATTTTAAGTTCTCGTGTCTGCCGGTCATGTTCTCTTTATTCTTTTGCCCGGTCTCTTCACCAACCCAATAGTACAAATTTTCTAGAGTCTCAGTGAAATGCAAAATAGATATGCAAAACAAAAATGCAAAATAAAGAACACCAACATTTAAAGAAGTTCGATAAAATTATTACCTATATTCTCGAGCGCTGCTGAACCTTCATTATCTTCAAATGGAACAAATTACAAATTTGGACTAAATTGTAAAACTTAAAGACAATACAAGGAGAAAAACTTTCAACTGTGAGGTCCTAAATAAAATTAAGCCCTTAAAAACTCAAACAAGAATATTACAAGAACTCAAGTGATATTCTCTTGCAAATCTCCTTCACGTTCAACACTTGCCAAAAACAAACATATTGGCTTAATGTGCAATTTTTGGCTAGTAAGCCAATATCAACAAATCTCCACCTTGAAAATTTATGCTTTAGGAGTGAGGTTGGGGCTTATAAAAGAAGTCCATATTTCTTATTTGTGAACTTTTTCTTTTATTATAAAAATTTTTTTAACTATAAAATACTAAAAAAAATTAGATTCTCAAGAACTCAAATAAAAATATCACAATAATTCAAGTAATATTCTCTTACAAATGTAAAGGAGATTTGTGATATTCTTGTTTGAATTCTTGAAAATCTAATTTTAGGATTTCATAGTTAAAAAATTTTCTTATATACATATAACACTATTTTTTGATTTTGATCCCAATTGTTAAATAATTGGACCCAATAATTTTTTCAAACAAATACTTTAGAAATATAATAATTATAAAATTTATATAAAGACAAAGTAATAACTATACAAAACAAAAATATAAATAAAAAACATCACAATTTAACTGTTACTTATGTTTTTGGTGCTGCTAAACCTTCACTATCTTCAAATAAAACAAAATATAAATTTAGGCAAAATTTCAAAACTCAAAAACAAATACAACCTAAAAAAAAAAAATCAATAAAATAAAATCCTTAAAAACTCAAGCAAAAATATCATAAATTCTCAAGTGATATTCTCTTACAAATCTCCTTCACATTCAACACTTACTAAAACAAACATATGGACTTTTTTAAGCCCCCAAATAAATTCTTAATGTGGGATTTTTGGCTAACAAGCCAATATCAACACTGTGCTTCACTCTTTGCCACTTTCCACGAAACCCTTGATTAGTTTTAGGGACTCTGCCTGTGGCATTCCGAGATCATGTACTTGCTGTGGTCTATAAATGGAAAATACAAAAGCTCTCCATATTTTTGCTATGTTCTTCAGCTTCAATTGCAATTACATTCTCATTGAAACGAAGATAAACCTAAATAAGATGATTATTCTCCACAAATGCAGGACCTCGCAATGGACAATTGCCTTGAACTTAACCAATAAATTAATTGTTTTGCTAGTCATCCACACACAAAATTTACATCTATTTATGTTTTGGTTAATAGCATCCTTCAAATACTTTCTATGCTATTATGTTGCTGCTTTGCTGAAGACCAGTTCTCCTTCCCACCCTAGATTTATAGACCACAAAGAACATGTAATACACCTTTTCCCACAGCTTTTCAACCAACAGAATTTTCTCCTGGTACAATTCTCTCAGTCTTTCACTGCATCGCTAGAGCTCTATTCTCTCTTAAAATCCCTATTTTCCAGCCTCCAACAGAATTCATTTTCTCAAGGAATCCAAAATGATCCAAATGTTCTTCAATAACATGAATTTTGGCTGAAAACCACCAATAAAATTATCTCTGGGCCGATGCCAATCTGGTTGAGGTGAAGGTACTGCTCATTCCAGTCTTTTCAGGGCTATAGCTCAGGTACTAACTAAATTCATCTTGCAAAATTCATAGTTATCAGTTATATCTCTCAATTGATTCCTCTTCAGTTAAGACAAGATGTGGTCCCTTAGAATTATTTGGTGATGTCCCATTCACATCAATTGAGCTCCAACCTGTTGGCTTATGCACATCACTATCCTTCATCAGTTCTCTAATTCTCTTAGCATCATCCCATCTATCTGAACCTGCATAAGTATTAGACAAAAGAACATAATTCCCACTGTTGGAAGGATCCAATTCGAGAAGCTTGTTGGTAGCAATCTCAGCTAGGACCAAGTTCCCATGAAGCTTACAAGCACTCAGCAGTATTCTCCATACTACAACATCTGGAACTATTGGCATTGTCTTCGTGAACTCATAGGCTCTCTCTAGATTGCCAGAGCGGCTCAAAAGATCCACAACACACCCGTAGTGCTTCATCTCTGGTGTTAGTCCATAAACTTTTTCCATACTCGCAAAATATTGCAATCCCTCATCTATCAATCCAGCATGAGTGCAAGCTAGTAAAATCCCAACAAAGGTTCCATGAGTTGGCCGAACACCTTCTCTCAACATCTGCTTAAAGAACTCAAGGGCATAATCAGCAAAACCATTCACAGCAAGGCCGGAGATAATTGAAGTCCAGGAAACAGAATCCTTCTTTTCCATTTCATGAAACACTACTAGTGCCTTCTCAACCGCCCCGCATTTGCAATACATATCAATAAGCGAATTCCCCACGTAAATATCCGTTTTGGTACCATGCCTCTGGATATAATCATGAATTGCTTCTCCCACGTCCAGTAAGCCCAAACGGGAACACGCCGAAAGCACACTAGCCACTATGATTTCATCTGGTTTTACCTTAGCTAACATCATTTCCCCAAAGAGTTTCACTGCCTCAGCAAATTGATTAGCTTGAGAGTATCCTGTGATCAAAGAAGTCCAAGATATCACATCTCTTCTAGGCATCTCATCAAAAAGCTGCCGTGCTTCAACCAAACGCCTAGCTTTTGCGTACCCGATGATCATAGCATTCCAAGAAACCACGTTTTTGTCATGCATTTGATTAAAAACCTCTCGTGCCAAATTCACTAAACCGCGCCGTCCATACATATCTATCAAAGTGTTCCCCAAGTAAACATCAATCACAATGTTATTTTCCTCGATACACTTAACCATAGAATCCGCAGTATCCCAGTTACCTAAACAAATACAAGCTAAAATAACTTTTACCATTGTCACTGCATCAGCCTTTACATTATCTTCTTGCATGGAATTAAACAAACCCAATACCTCCTCAAACCTATTGCACTGACTATAACCACAAATTAAGGAATTCCAAGAAACCAAATCTCTATTACTCATTACATCAAACAGTTTCCGTGCCAAACCCAAATAACCACATGATGCATACATGTGAATTAAAGCATTTGAAACAAAGAGATACGATTCATACCCAAGTTTCAAAGCATGGACATGAACCTTTTGACCATGATAAACATCTTTAACACGAGCACAAGCCTTGAATACAAAAATGAAGGTTAAATTGTCACCGGCTAAACCTTGGTAACACATATTCTTATACATATCAATTGCTTTATTTGGTTGGTCACTCTGTGAAAAACCATGGATCATATGATTAAAAATCAACAATGTGGGTCGTTCAAGTTCATTGAAAACGAGGTGGGCTTTGTGCAAATAAGAGGGAGATAAAGCGTATGACTTGATAACATGAGATATTGAAGATGGGTCTGTTTGGAGTTGGGTTCTGATGAGGTACGCGTGAAGCTCTTTAACGGAGTTAATGGAGACTACTTTCTTGCTTACCCGCTTTAGTTTCTGGGTCGTCGTACAGGAGTTGAAGTGACGTGTAATGGGTATTGCGAGTTTCATCAAGGGTGCCTCTACTTAGAGAAGAAATTTGAAGTTTCGTTAATCGTAACACACGACTCGGACGATGGAATCGAAGAACCTATCGCATGCTTGATTATAGACCAGGTGAGTCGTGCAGTCCAATATCTGCTGAATGGGCCTACTTATGTCGCATCTGCTGGGGGGCAGAGGCCGATAATATACTCAGTTTAAAATAGGAATGTCATCGCTTTGTATTCAGATGCGCCCAACAATTTCACTCTGCCCACAGTCAAATGAGATTGTATCCTTAATACAAATTAAATACATTGCATATACGTTACAATAATTCAATCTATCACCATGCAGTTTATTTGGTAATGCAAATCACTGGTCACAATGATCAATTGGTTGAACGAATCACTTAGAATGTTCGGCAGAGAGTGACTTCTTTTGGTGCTTGTGCATTATATTCTTAACAGTTAGAACAGGCTGAAGTTTTATTTCTTCTGTAAGAATTATCGAAGTAAGCTTAATCAATTCTTTGAAGACTTGTTAAAGAAAAAGATAAGAATATTGGAAAATCTAGAATGACAAAATGTAACTAATCAAGCTTTCCAGAGATTGATATGAAGAACCTCCATGCCTGAGACAAAGATTCACTGACAGCAGCAATACTTCCAAAACTTACGTAAATTACAGATTTGGGTGCTTGTTTGTCTAACCAGGAAATGGACATTTGATCTTGGGATAATAAGCTGCTTGAAGAAGCTGGAAAGTACTTGTGAAATGGGCCTATTAGGAACGTTGAAGCGGGGAAGTCCTGCTGAAATTTGGTTAGGGAAACTTGTTCAAGTTCCTGAAAGGAGTTCCATATGCATCCTGAAGAGACCTTCATCTGATTAGCCGCGCCTACTAGCGATGTTTGAAGAGTTTCTGGATAAGCGGTTTCAACTACCGGAATGTCTTTTACTCTTAATGGTGGAAGCTCTGTCACTGCTACTTCCAATTGTGAATCTGAGAAGAAAAAAATTGAAAAAAGAAGGAAAAAAAAAAACCAAAATATAAAAGTTAAGGAAGTTATTCAGATTTCAAATAACTATGCAATTATAATATGCAAACAAGTTATAAAACTAGAAGTAGATTTGAAAGAGAATCAGTTGCACATTTGACTCTCTTTGGTTCTCCATTGAATCTTGTATCCGCTTGCTGTTTAATTTCTCACACCCATTTGTTGTTAACTGCGTGCACCATGACCAATTAATGTGTTGTGGTGAATGGAGACTTTATTTTATCAGCCACCATGAACAATGGGGAAAACAACAAAAGCAACCTCAGAATACAAGCATAAATAATCGATAAACCAAATAAATATTCATCTACGGATTCAACTTCTGATAACTATGTGGCATGCACAAACTCCAACAAATTAATGGAGAAGCTTATCTACTCACTGGTTCTTCTGAAAATTCAAAGATGTAAAATGTGGACACTAGCTCTTTGAAAATCTGTAATGCAAAAAGAGAGTACAGCTCACAATCCAATCAGCCATCGACCATGTCTTCAACGTTCCACCAATTATATCAGATAAAAAAAAAGAAAGGAAACTCATAAATATGCTAGAAAAACTAGGCCTTGCAATGGATTCTGGTGAAGTATCAATGACAAGTGGTGTCAATGGTGGTACCTCTTTTAGACTTATATTATGGAACGTATGCATCATACATATTTATTTTCATGAATCGAGACGATAAATAAAGTTATATACAGTGACAACTCAACCCCAAATAAAGGTAGATGTGATGGATTTCTATAAATTTAATTGCTAATAGGGCTTGCAAGAAGGCCAGGCACTGACGGAATTACCTCCCAACTAAGCAAATTCTTTTTGGTTACTCTGAAACTGACATAATTCTACCATAAAGCAAATCTTATTACCAATGATCAAATAATAAAATAATACTATTTTGAACCAGTTATAACAGAATGAGTCCATTTCACCGTCTGTCCTCTTCCATCAAGCATGTCTAGGAACGCTTTTGGCAATGGTTCAATCCATTCTGCTCCTCCGACTAATCCTGGTCGAACTACCCACAAAAAATGGTTGTCTGCTATTGGCTAACCCTCAAGCAGCAATGCTCCCAAAACTTACATAAATTACTGACTTAGGCGCTTCTTTGTACAACCAGAAAAATTGAGGTTTTGTCTTGTGAGAGTAAGCTGCTTGAAGAAGCAGGCAAGAATTTGTGAAACAGGCCTATTGGGAGCATTGGCATGGGAAAGTTGTGGTGTAATTTGGTCAAGGAAGCTCGTTCAACGTCCTCAAAGGAGTTTCGTATGCATGTTGCTAATCGGTGAGAAGTTTCTGGATACCGAGTTTCAACCACTGGAACGTCTTTGACTCTCAGTGGTGGAAGCTCTTGAACTGACGCTTCTGATAGATAATCTTGGTAAAAGATACACAGGAATAATTAGAATCTCGTTTTCTGCTGGCTAATTGCTTCTCAATTTCCAACTCCATATAATTTGGTAGCTTGGCATGTAATGTACTCTCCCCTGCAAGGAACACATGCTTTAAATCTTACCAGGTCAAAAGTAGCAAAAGAACCAGGAAACTACCTACTAGGCCGGTAGTGGGGGAGTTCGTAGCTCAAGCACTAACCTGGTCAACCATGAACGAGAACCCAGTTTAACAAATCACGGACCTAAGATTGGGCTTGCCTCTGCTTTATAACATATCAATTTGTAAGAAGATCACAGCCCACCAAATTGCCGGGTTAAGTTTATGAGATAAATTGATTATTTGATTTTTAATTCCTTTAATCTACTTCAGTCCAAATTGCAAGGCTTAGTTTGATGAAGGGGTTAGCCTAGTCAACTAGAGGCAGCTGTAGAAGTATGCTCATTCATCGAATGCCACATTGGCACTTTGAATTTGATGGCAATGAAGCTATTTCGCTGTCACTTCCAATAGTTCTAGTACTGATAATTAATGGGACTGCAAAATTTTCATTGGTTTAACAAATTCGATTGTAAAAGTTAGGCCACTAATTCATTATAATATTTATTATTGTAATTCAACGTTTGTCAATCACTTCATTTTCAATAGTAAGTGGCATATCAAGATGGACGGTGACCAAAATTCAAGGTCATGGACCAATTCACAAATCTTTTAGCACAATAAACCTTTTCCTTTCCAATCTTTTCACTTATCTCTATTGCAAAATTTAAAAATAAACCTTCTTTTTTTTTTTTTTATTAAATACTAACTACAAACTTAAATTTTTAAAATAAGAATTTGAATAAAGAAAGTAATATTATGATTCTGTAAATAAGGTATGTTGATTTTAATATAAATAAATATCTTGTAAGATTAATTTTAAATAAAAATTGTAATTATTATTGATATCATGTTAGAAATACATTATTAAATTAACTTATCAAACCTCAATTCAATTGTCCAAGTCTAAAGTTACTAGGTTGATATTTATTTTTAATAAAATAAATTAAATCTTAACACAATGAAATTCATGACTTGTGATAGGAGCTAAGTATTATTGTTGATCTAAATGACTAGTTCGATAAATTTAAAAAATTTGTCTAATTTGATATGTTAGGTTTAAAAGATTAGTTTGATTGTTAGGTAATTTTACTTATTTATTTTTATAAATTTAAAATTATTCTATATTTTAATATAAAATATAATATTCTGATTCATCTAATTACGTAACACTTTCGTCACCTTAAATTCATTTACTATAGTCATATTTGATCTATATTGCTCATTTGCAATATTTGAGATAACCTGCCTCTTACATAACAATAACAATCTGTAATTAAAGGGTAAGGTGCATGTATTTTAGGAGTCCATAGATGAATAAGACCTTGGCCCTAGAATGCATATACGATACAATAATTCAACCTATCACCATGCAGTTTATTTGATAATGCAAGATAATGCAAATGACTGTTCGCAATGATCAATTGGTTGAACGAATCACTTAGAATGTTCAGTAGAGAGTGACTTCTTTTGGTGCTTGTGCATTACATTCTTAACAGTTAGAACAAGCTGAAGTTTTATTTCTTCTGTAGGAATTATCGAAGTAAGCTTAATCAATTCTTTGAAGACTTGTTAAAGAAAAAGATAAGAATATTGGAAAATCTAGAATGACCAAATGTAACTAATCAAGCTTTCCAGAGATTGATACGAAGAACCTCCATGCCCGAGACAAAGATTCACTTTTTCCTTTAAAGACGTAATTCTGTCTCTAATTTCCTGACCCTCAGTCTCCACCATTACTCTTCGAATTGCTCTTTCGATCTCTCCTCTCTCCAGCTCCCTCTCTAAATGCAACCCAACTTTCCAAACATCAGTAACATATCTTGCATTCACCATTTGGTCACCAAAACAGGGCTGGCAAATCATGGGAATCCCTTCACATATACTTTCTAATGTTGAATTCCAGCCACTGTGTCCAAAATCCTCCAGTGGCAGGATGAGCGAGCACTTCTTGCTGGGGAGCCCATTTCACAATATGTCCTCTTCCATCCAGCATTTCCAGGAAACCATCTGGCAACGCGTCAATCCATTCTGCTCCGTGGACTAATCCTGGTCGAACCACCCACAAGAATGGCACTCTGCTGTTGGCTAGTCCCCAAGCTATCTCCAGAAATTCTGTTTCACTGACAGCAGCAATACTTCCAAAACTTACGTAAATTACAGATTTGGGTGCTTGTTTGTCTAACCAGGAAATGGACATTTGATCTTGGGATAATAAGCTGCTTGAAGAAGCTGGAAAGTACTTGTGAAATGGGCCTATTAGGAACGTTGGAGCGGGGAAGTCCTGCTGAAATTTGGTTAGGGAAACTTGTTCAAGTTCCTGAAAGGAGTTCCATATGCATCCGGAAGAGACCTTCATCTGATTAGCCGCGCCTACTAGCGTTGTTTGAAGAGTCTCTGGATAAGCGGTTTCAACTACCGGAATGTCTTTTACTCTTAATGGTGGAAGCTCTGTCACTGCTACTTCCAATTGTGAATCTGAGAAGAAAAAAATTGAAAAAAGAAGGAAAAAAAAAAACCAAAATATAAAAGTTTGGGAAGTTATTCAGATTTCAAATAACTATGTAATTATAATGTGCAAACAAGTTATAAAACTAGAAGTAGATTTGAAAGAGAATCAGTTGTTCTCCGAAGTGTATAAAACGAGAAGAAGCAACAACTTGTGATGTTTGCACCTTGTACGGGGAGGTAACCCTTTTCCCTTAGGAGTGGAAAGGCCGAAAAAACAAGAAAGGAAGAGACACTATTGGTCCGCAACATGATCCTGGGAAGCTTTAGACTTTCTGCAACGGCTTGGGTGAAATACCAGTCAGCATCTGTGATTAAGCAGGCAATAGAGTCATCCTCCACTACGTTGGACAACAACTTAGCCAAGCAGTCCTGAAATGCCACAGCACACTTAATATTGAGGAGCGAAAGAAAAGCTACGATATCCGCCGGGGAGGCCTCACTTTCTGACATTCCATCGGGGATTGAATAGAAGTCGAAATGAGGGTAGTTAGAAGAATTTGGAGAGTTGAAATTGGTGTGAATTATGGTAATTGAAAAGCCTCTGGAATAGAGAATACTTGCAAGCTGAAGCATGGGATTTATGTGGCCTTGAAATGGCAGTGGGAAGAATACCACTCTTCTTCCCTTCTTTTGTTGCACATTTGACTCTCTTTGGTTCTCCATTGAATCTTGTTTCCCGCTTGCTGTTTAATTTCTCACACCCATTTGTTGTTAACTGCGTGCACCATGACCAATTAATGTGTTGTGGTGAATGGAGACTTTATTTTATCAGCCTCCATGAACAACGGGGAAAACAACAAAAGCCACCTCAGATACAAGCATACATTATCGACAATCCAAATAAATATTCATCTACAAATTCAACTTCTGATAACTAAGTGACATGCACAAACTCCAACAAATTAATGGAGAAGCTTAGCTACTCACTGATTATTCTGAAAATTCAAAGATGTAAAATGTGGACGCTAGCTCTTTAAAAATCTGAAATGCAAAAAGAGAGTACGGCTCACAATCCAATCAGCCATCGACCATGTCTTCAACATTCCACCAATTATATCAGATAAAAGAAAAATGGAAACTCATAAAATATGCTAGAAAAAACTAGGCCTTGCAATGGATTCTGGTGAAGTATCAATGACAAGTGGTGTCAATGGTGGTACCTCTTTTAGACTTATATTATGGCACGTGTGCATCATACAGATTTATTTTCATGAATCGAGACGATAAATAAAGTTATATACAGAGACAACTCAACCCCAAATAAAGGTAGATGTGATGGATTTCTATAAATTTAATTGCTAAGAGGGCTTGCAAGAAGGCCGGGCACTGACGGAATTACCTCCCAACTAAGCATATTCTTTTTGGTACTCTGAAACTGACATAATTCTACCATAAAGCAAATCTTATTACCAATGATCAAATAATAAAGTAGTACTATTTTGAACCAGTAATGACAGAATGAGTCCATTTCACAGTGTGTCCTCTTCCATCAAGCATGTCTAGGAACGCTTTTGGCAATGGTTCAATCCATTCTGCTCCTCCGACTAATCCTGGTCGAACTACCCACAAAAAATGGTTGTCTGCTATTGGCTAACCCCCAAGCAGCAATGCTCCCAAAACTTACATAAATTACTGACTTAGGCGCTTCTTTGTATAACCAGAAAAATTGAGGATTTGTCTTGTGAGAGTAAGCTGCTTGAAGAAGCTAGCAAGAATTTGTAAAATAGGCCTAATGGGAGCATTGGCATGGGAAAGTTGTGGTGTAATTTGGTCAAGGAAGCTCGTTCAACGTCCTCGAAGGAGTTTCGCATGCATGTTGCTAATCGGTGAAAAGTTTCTGGACACCGAGTTTCAACCACTGGAATGTCTTTGACTCTCAGAGGTGGAAACTCTTGAACTGGGCGCTTCTGATAGATAAACTGAGATGGTAAAAGCTACACAGGAATAATTAGAATCTTGTTTTCTGCTGGCTAATTGCTTCTCAATTTCCAACTTCATATATTTTGGTAGCTCTCCCATGCAAGGAACGAGAACCCAGTTCACCAAATCACGGACCTAAGATTGGGCTTGCCTCTGCTTTATAACATATCAATTTGAAAGAAGATCACGGCCCACCAAATCGCGGGGTTAAGTTTATGAGATAAATTGATTATTCAATTTTTAATTCCTTTAATCTAATTCAGTCCAAAGTGCAAGGCTTGGTTTGATGCAGGGGTTAGCTTAGTCAACTAGAGGCAGCTGTAGAAGTATGCTCATTCATCGAATGCCACATTGGCACTTTGAATTTGATGGCAATGAAGCTATTTCGCTGTCACTTCCAATAGTTCTAGTACTGATAATTAATGGGACTGCAAAATTTTCATTGGTTTAACAAATTCGATTGTAAAAGTTAGGCCACTAATTCATTATATTATTCATTATATTATTCATTATTGTAATTCAATGTTTATCAATCACTTCATTTTCAATAGTAAGTGGCATATCAAGATGGACGGTGACCAAAATTCAAGGTCATTGACCAATTCACAAATCTTTTAGCATAATAAACCTCTTCCTTTCTAATCTTTTCACTTATCTCTATTGCAAAATTTAAAAACAAACCTTTTTTTTTTATTAAATACTAACTACAAACTTAAATTTTGAAGATAAAAATTTAGATAAAAAAAGTAATATTATAATTCTCTAAATAAAGTATGTTGATTTTAGTATAAGTAAATGTCTTTTAGGATTAATTTTAGATAAAGATTGTAATTATTATTGATGTCATGTTAGAAATGTATTATTAAATCAATTTACCAAATGTCGATTGTACTGTCCAAATCTAAAGTTACTAGATTGATAATTATTTTTGATAAGATAAATTAAATCTTAACATAATAAAATTCATGTCTTGTGAGAGGAGTTGAGTATTTGTTATTGATCTAAATTAATAGTCTTATAGATTTAAAAGATTAACCTAATTTAATATGTTAGGTGTAAAAGATTAGTTTGATTGTTAGGTGATTTTGCTTATTTGTCTTTATAAATCCAACCCTTATAAATTTAAAATCGATCTATATTTTGATATAAAATATAATATTCTCATGTACCTAATTACGTAATGTCATTGTCACCTTAAATTTATTTATCATGGTCTTATTTGATCTATATTGTTCATTTGCAATATTTGAGATAACATGCCTCTCATATAGCAATATATAATTACAAGGTAAGGTGGATATGTTTCAGGAGTCCATATGTGAATAAGACCTAAACCCTAGAATGCAGGTGTTTGAAGTCTTACAAACAAATAAATATTTAAGTATATATTTTAGTACTACTTATTGCAGGTTGAACGTTTAATATTAATTTAAAAAATTAATTTATTAAGTAATATTATTTATTCGCCATTATAAATTTTAGATCGATTCATATTCAATGCAACATAGAAAGTGACATTTGGTTAGATAGACAACTATGTAAGAGATTATACAATATTATCCTGTGTATTCACGTATGAGAAGCCATTGCCCTTACTTGCAAGATAGGGTTAGGGTTTTGTTAAATAATTACCAACGTTACAATCATGCATTACCCTCACGGGCATATAAATAATTGTAATGATACGTAATAAAGAGAATGAATATTAAAAACTCCTAATATCTATCAATACATGGACAAGTTTTGAGAAGTGTCAAGAGTTCATAGCACGTGGTGGTGACAACAATGCCACTTATTGTAATAATTATAGAGAGAGTTTTATATAATTAGATAGATATATTTTAAGAAATATTTAGAGTAAGCAGATGTTTAATCAAAGAAAACTTGCGTGCTAAATCTGTATATATAGAGGTTATGGTTAATAATTCAGAGGTCAATGAAGAGCAAATTCCATAATTTGAACGTGGAACTTGTTTAAATTAATGGAAAGATAGCTGCCATACAGTGTCGTTTTTATAATCACGAATGAAGTGTTTATGTTATTGAATAACTATCCATATATAAGTGCTTTTGGGATTACATAATGTAATGTTTGACTAAAGTAAAGAATGGAATCACTTGTTAAAGCAAAAGAATATTTGAAATATTTTCTACGATGTACACTTGGTAGATCAATTAGGACAGCCCATGTGTTTATTATTCACTTGGAAACTTCTTCAGCTTAGTTGAATAACACAGCCTTCTTCGATGTTTCTAAGTTTGGCCGGTTTGGAATTGAAATTGGAGAATGTTAATTCAAAGTTCACAATTTAATTGATGGAAAATGTTATAAATTTGTGTTGCACATTGGAAACAAATTTAGTTATGTCTTGTGAAAAAACTTCGTTTTTTTTGAGAATTGGCTCTTAAATTTTTCTAAATTTTTGAAAATACTTGGAACTTTGAAATGGTCTAATTTTAAGTCAAATTTTGCCCATTTCAATGGTCTAAGCAACGTATAAAATAAGAAAGTGGAGAGGAAGTTTTTCTCTCTAGGCTTTGATGGAAAATGGGTCTGGTCCTGCGGCCAAGTAGGAGGAGGAGAGGAGAACGCCGATAGTGCCAGTCACAGTCAAGGTCTAAAAGGTCTGCAAAAATCCAAAATTTGGGTCCCAATTGAGCAAAGACAAGAGAGATCAGATCAGAGTCAACTGCAAATTATTAACCAAAAAAGTATAACATTCTTGTAAAGCACGGCTTGTAATGCATTGTATTAAGTTCAATCTAGTGGGAGGTTAGTTTCAAGTAGTTGGGGTTTCGATGGTTACAAGTTTTTCAAACGTGGGGAGTGGGGAAGAGAACCCACAATTTCTTCACGCAATTTCCCATTCCATTAAGGTCGTATTTTTCAACATTTCTTTACCCACGACGCATACACACAAAAATACATTTATATATAAATTAATATTTATTTTTAAATTTAATCTTAATAAATAAAAATAACAAATCTACAAATTTGTATGAATCATCCAATAATATTATCAACATGCATGGCTTATAATATTGGTATAGAAATTTTTTGAAAGGAATTATTCATAACTTCTTTGCCATTATTTTAGGTTTGGTTTGCACTAGGGTTCAAGGCTTTTATGTACATATTTTAATAAAAGAAAATATTTCAAGGCATACATATGTTGATAAGTGTTAAGCGTTTTTTTAGACTATACTCAAAAGACATGACTTGACTTCAATTCTAATGCATGGAAAAAATGTGTTTACCTTTTCAAAATCGTTATATTATTTTAATTATCTATTTAATTAAAAATTAATTTTAATAATTTATTATTAATTATATCACTTATCAATATATCTTAAAATTAAGAATAAAAATAATTGGAATAAAATTATAACTCTTTAATTAATTGACGATTAAGTGTGGATTAACTTAAAATCATACTTTATTGTCACTAAAATATATTATGGAATTTTATTGATCTTGTGGCATGTCAAAACTTGATGGTTTAATAGCATAATATTCAAAGAAAATAATTAATTAAAACCTAATCTTTAATTAAAAAATTAATAGGTGATTCAAACAAACACAAAAGCCAATGCCCTTTTTGGTAATTTAATGGGAGAGGTTGGAAGGTGATTCATGTTTTCTACTTTTCAACATGATTTCCCAAATTACACGTCGCATATATCGTTGAGCCCAACGTCCTCCCAACGCACTAGTCCAAAGTCTTCTCTCTTTAACTGTATATATACACATGGTCTTTACATTCTTCTCTCAGCACTCCATCTTCTTTTTCATTTTCTTGTGCTGTTAGTTTCACCGAAGCTCTCTCCTTTGCCTCTTATGGCTTCTTCTCCTTCACCCAAGGCCTTGAAATCTGCATCGATAAGCATAGTCGATGCAGCCTCGTGGTACTGTGCTATTGTTCTACTGGCCTTGATTCTGGTGGGTTCCATCAGAGACAATTCTCTCGCGGATGAACCTGTGAGAGGGAACCAGCTTTTGGACCGGCCCTGCGATGAAATATACGTCGTCAGAGAAGGCGAAACCCTCCACACAATCAGCGACAAGTGCGGCGACCCGTATATCGTGGAACGTAACCCACATATTCATGACCCGGATGATGTTTTCCCTGGACTGGTCATCAAGATCACTCCTTCAAAATCCAGAAAGCCGCTGAGATAGCTGTAGTAATGAAGAAATCAAAAACCTCCCAGTATGCTGCTTGAATTATATTCACATATCACTTTTGTTTTTTTTTTTTTCCTTTTTGTAATCTGTAGATTGAAGAACAGCAATAGTTTCTGATTGGTATAGAGAAAAAGGTTGTTTCCGATACAGGCTTGTATAATAATATCACAGGAAGAATAACATATTTCTCTACAGAATCAAAGATTACTCTTTGTATTTCTTCTATGTACAGCACAACACGGGCTCCCATATTTGACCATGTTCTTAACAAGAATTAACTACAAGTTAGGTAACACACAAGGACTTCTATTCAACCTAAGGTTTGATGTATGCAACACCTGTAAACATAAGGTTAGAAATTATGATTCCCTCCATATTTGGTCGTTAATCCGTGTACCACTCTTTGGGATTGTTCTTTAATTTCTTTTTTCCTTTACCTAACTTTCTTTTTTCTTATAGTAATTAATTATCTTTTCCCCCAATTTCGAGATTGATAATCTATTGAGAGTAACACAGAAAATTGTTGAATACAAGAAGTAAGTCGTAAGCCAATTAGATCAAATAAAGGTTGATTGCTGGTGGAGGCTTTATAGAAGCATCCATCAGCTTTTGTCCTTAATGGGAAAAAGGCTTTCAACTGCTTTGGCGATACAAACAGAGAGTTCGTTGTACATTTAAACTACCTATTGAAAGATATAAATGTGTAGACTATAGTTGACCTTTTGTGTAAATTTTTTAATTTGATTAATTAATGTCACAAGCTAGTGAGAATAACACCTTGTTATCGGCAAAACATGTGTAACATGACTTATATTCGTAAAAAGCTTAAACTAAGCAAACTTGATTATATAAATCAACAGATTAGGGAATATAATGATGCATGGCAATTTTGCTCCTGCTAGCCGATGATGACACTTTTCGTGTAAAAGAGACTCTGGAACTACTTCTTGTCCATGCACGAAGTTACCTACAAATGAAAATTGAAAGGATGAACTACAATCAATTGAATACATGATTATTGTGCATGTAAAGTACATGCACTTAGCTAATATATGTCTTATGTATCTTACATTTTTTAACATAAAAAATTTGAAATATGAAATATAAAAGTTAGAACGATTAATATAAAATTTGAAATCAATAATATAAAAATTTTAAAATATAAATGTAAAATTTAAAATAATTAATGTAAAAATTAAAAAAATTAAACGTAAGATATAAATTAAGAATATACTGTAGTCAAATCTTAAGTATTTTAACATTAAGATATTGAGTATTATGTTTATGGAATAATTGGTTTAACCCAAGAAGGGATAATTAAAAAGACTGAAAGACCGAGAATATCACTTGTTTCTTTGGCATTTTCCTATTGCGTCGACCTACCGAAATTGAAATTTAACAATGGATTTGCTTACCTGTCCTTTGGTCTTTTGTGTCTTGTTAATTGCCACATTACATCCAAATTAATGAAGCTTAAAAGCCCCATGAGAGCTAGCTGGTGATGAACATATGTAACAAGATAGAACAATTCTTTTAAATGTTAGATAGATATGGTTTATGAAATGATTCTAATTCAATCAAAAAATTTTAAAAAAAATAATATTTTAAATAAAGATATTAAATATTTAATACTTTTTTTATAATAATTGTGACTTAAGAATTATCGTACTTCTATGTCAAACTAAGTTATTATTGCAAAGTTGAATAATAATGAAGTGAGTGATGAAGGAGAGCACTGAATTATGGGTAGTGCTTTGTTATTTTCTGGGGTGGGGTGGTGGATCTTTATCTATTATGTGATTAGGTAACAGTGTAATAATATGTGGTGTGGTGTGGTGGGGTGGTGGCTTGAATGGAGCAATATATCAAGACATACACACTTTGCTTAAAGTTGAATGTGACATTTTGGGTAGGTACCAAACCCCACCAATTGTATATTTGATTGATGCCGTGGTTGATCACTTGTTCCATTGCCCATTATTTCTGCCTATCTAGTCATATCTTCTTTATTAAAATAAGAATAGGAAGAGGAGGAGGAGGAGGAGAAACTTGTCTTTGCAACAATGACATGCAAGTTTAACCTAATTTTATAATTTTTATATTCTAAAATGAGTGCTCTTAAACCTCTACATGAAATCGTTGAATTTTCAATATCAAATCAAGATCAAATCATATGATTGTATCAATAGGATTAGCATACGTGTACAACATGATTGGTATGCAAATTAAGGAATCGTTATCATAGATTAATCAATAGGTTAATTAATATTGATCAAGTTTATAAATCGAGAAAGATCTGCTTAATTGTCTTCATCATATGTCAATCCAAGTGTCCGATTGAGAGAATAACACAAAAAAGAATACAACTGGGTAAGTTGTCATCTTAAGCTTACCAAACCAATCTCACTCTCACTTGGTCAAATAATTATTATTTTTTTTTTAAAAAAAAAATCTTGCTTTAGGTGTTAATTATAGTTCAAAATCAACAAGTTATGATCATTGAAATTTTTTCTCCTTGGACCTGATTACTTACCAGTTACACCGTCACCGTCACTGTATACAATGAATACCTCACATAAGGATGTATACAGGGATGGACACAGTTGAATTCCATTCCATTCAAGTCAAATTTTAAATCCAAGTAAAATTATTGATTTTAATTTAACTCAACTCAAATTGAATATGTTCGAATTGAATTGATAACAAAAGAAAAATTAAATCGAATTGAATTGATAAACGTTAGTTTAATTCAATTCAATTCGATATAAATTTAAATGAAAAAAATTAATTTAATTAATTTAATTTAATTTAATTTGATCTACGCTTAAATAAAAAATTTAATTGATAACCGTGAGTTTAATTTTTTCAAATCTAAATTATATCAATATATTTTCAAACTAATTTAAATCGAATTAAATTATCAACTTAATTAATTCAGTTCAATTTTACTCATTTGTATATATATATATATATATATATGACTAATTGACTTATTAAAACAAAGAATTCAAATGACAAGATCAATTGGGTGACGAAAAAAGTATGCTAACTCTAAGTTCTTAGAAAACTTAGCTTTGTCAATGGTGGTCTATTGCCTCTGTCTCTATTATAATTTTGTTCTAGTTAAAATGTCCCTCAATTTTTAGACTTTCGAGTTTCAGCTATTAACACTACGGGCCCCTAATTCTGCGTACCAATGTTCATCTATTCGCTGGTAGAAGCTTCATTAAGACCAAATCAAGCAGCACTGTCAGAGAAAAAATACACAATTCTAGTATCAGAATCAATGAAATTCAACTAAAACCTCCAAGGCAGTTGATCTACTTCAGAAATACTTTCTTCTCCTTCGTTGAATCAATCCCATATGTAAAACGTTACCGTCAAGAGATAGTGATGGATGCTCGTCATAATAAGCCTTTTTTCTTCTGTTTTAGTAGGTAAAGTTAGACAAGATATGACATTAATGCTTCCATGTTTGTTAACATTGCTATAAAAATATTTACAGCGGCCCTACTCCATAAGAATTTTCCCGTAAAAGTTGTAATATTGTCCGATGCAAATATCCACACGTTATAAAATTTGAATTAATAACCCTGAATAAGAATCTATGACATTAAATTTAAATTTTACAATTGTCGAATGTATACATTAAAAAACTTTTATTATAACTTCCATCTCGAAATTCTCAACACGGGTAATGTATTTCCTAGCATGGCATTGTCGTTTTGTATCATTATTCACATAGAAAACAAGAAAGAGAGAGGAGAAGAGACCAGTGATTGAGATTTGAGAGAGTTACACACAAAAGGGAAGAAATCAAATAATTATCTTAATTTGTTTTGGTAAGTACATAGGTAGAGAGATAAAAGGGAAGGACTGGTTAGTGTCAAATTTGAGGCATTTTGACGAGGATTAAGAACATTGTTACTTTATATGGAGTGGGGCAAAAATTAATGTTGTTCAGTGATAACTTTGATTAAGCCTGTCTTAATGCAAAAACATCGGGACTTTCTGTACACACAAATGAATGGTACACCGCTTAGACCGCTCGGGTTTTTAGCCCAATATTTAAAGGTGGCAGAGGCGTTCCTGGTTGTGTAAAAAAGAAGACCAAGATTGCAGAATTCTAAAAAGCTATTAGAAAAACATGGGTTTGGAATGCTGGAGATTTAGACCGCTTGTTCTTGCTGTGATTTTCATGTTTCATGGCTTCTGTTTCTCGGAGAAAGGTATGCATGCCTATTTCTCATTGGTTTTCCCCTCGCATGGACACACAGACACAAACATATTTTAGTTTACTATATGTTTAAACTTAAAGCTTTAATAGATGACCCAGAGTCTTAACATTATTATATGTTATGAAAACTATATTAAATGGTACGCAAATGGGTATAACAGATCACTTCTTTGATCAGTTGCATTCTCTCTTACAGCTGGGCACTACACATTTGTCAAAGAAGCAACCTCATCTCCGCCAATCTCGCACTATGACTACATAATCATCGGCGGAGGAACCTCAGGATGTCCCTTAGCAGCAACTCTCTCAGAAAAGGCAAACGTTCTAATCCTGGAAAGAGGTCTCTCTCCGTATGAAAAACCTAACATGACTGACGTAGGCAATTTCGCCCCCACTCTTACAAACCCCTCTCCCAAATCACCTTCCCAACAGTTTATTTCCGAGGACGGAGTCTATAACGCCCGTGCCCGTGTTCTTGGCGGTGGAAGTGTCCTTAACGCAGGGTTTTACACGCGCGCCAGTACTGGATATGTAAAGAAAGTTGGCTGGAAAGAAGCTTTGGTTAACCAGTCTTATCGTTGGGTTGAGGAGAAGGTGGTGTTTAAGTCTCCGATGTTGCAGTGGCAATCCGCCGTGAGAGATGGATTGCTTGAGGCTGGGGTTTTGCCGAATAATGGATTTACGTATGATCATATTTATGGGACGAAAGTTGGTGGAACAACTTTTGATAAGGATGGCCATAGGCACAGTGCTGCTGATTTGTTAGAGCATGCTAATCCTGAGAAAATTACAGTTTATTTGCATGCTACCGTGCAGAGAATCTTGTTTACAACAAACGGTAAGTATATTTGTTCCCCGAAGCTCTGTTTGCAGGCATACATTGATAATTTTATTTTATTTTATTTTTTTTGTTGCAGGGAAACAGAAACCCAAAGCACACTGTGTGTTTTTTAAAGATGATTTTGGAAAAGGCCATAAAGCGTGCTTGGTGGACAAGAAGAAGAATGAGATAATAATATCAGCTGGTGCAATCGGAAGCCCACAGCTGTTGATGCTGAGTGGCATTGGTCCAGCCAATCAGCTTCGAAAACATGGCATTGAGGTATTGGTGGATCTGCCTATGGTGGGTCAAGGGATGTCTGATAATCCAATGAATGCACTCTTCATTCCTTCTCCTTTGCCTGTTGAAATATCACTCGTTCAAGTTGTGGGCATTACGAAGCACGATAGCTACATCGAAACAGCAAGTGGAACAAGCTATGCTTACACATGGGCTCAAAGGCTCTCTAAAGACAAGGGCTTGTTCTTAAATAAGGTTTTATTACTTCACCCACCGTTTGCATTAATTCTAATTTTGAGCCTAAAAATTTTCGAACATGTTTTGAAACCCATTTGAAGAAGCAAAGGCCCAACCAAGATATCAATTCAGTGACACTTACAAGCCAATGGGACCAACCGAAAATGTTTTAAAACTGGTAAAATTGAAAAATAACAACTGAAAATGAAATTGATAGCAACACGACCTAACGTGTCATGCTCTACGTGTTAAATGCATATAGACTGGCCTGCCGTCCCTGGTGACACCAAAAACAGTGGCAAATGCTGCAGAAACCGTAAAATCTTTCGTCAATGGAACAGTAAATGCAGGAGTCATCCTCGAGAAAATCATGGGTCCAGTCTCCACAGGCTATCTCAAGCTCCGAAACACGAACGCGGACGATAACCCATCTGTTAGATTCAACTATTTCCAGGAACCTGAAGACCTGAAAAGATGCGTACAGGGCATGCGCACAATCATGGACGTTGTAAATTCCAAGGCGTTTTCCAAGTTCCGATACCGCCGTATGTCTGTGCAAGCATTGATAAACATGATGGTGAGCATTCCTACTAACTTGAGACAAAGACATGTCAGAACTGCAATTTCCCTGGAACAATTTTGCAAAGACACTGTCATGACACTTTGGCATTATCACGGCGGCTGCCAAGTCGGAAGAGTGGTCGATCGTGACTACAAAGTACTTGGCGTTGATGCTCTGAGGGTTATCGATGGCTCTACGTTTTATAATTCTCCAGGAACTAATCCTCAAGCTACAGTTATGATGCTTGGAAGGTAATCTTAATCGTTTAAATTTAATGGTCAGTGCTGCAATTTGGACTTTAATTTTTGGCAAATAATTTTTGTGGTGTAGGTACATGGGATTAAAGATTCTACATGAGAGGGACAGACTTTCCAAGCACAAGAACTAACTGCTTCAAGCATTGTTATCTGTAGATTACAGTTTTAAAACTGCTCCACCATTGATATCATTAAAGAAGTAGGGGAAACATGCAGATTATTCCATAGTTAACTTCCTTACTTAGCATTTAAAGTATCAATTTTCTGTGTCTTCAACAAGTACTAAGACTTAGAATATTATTGTAAACACCTTTACATCAATTTATATTTTTATTCTTTTTTTTCTTTCGCAAAAAAACAGTTTTCTAACTTTAGGGCTTTACGCAAGCCTATGATAATCGAACAAAATAGGAGCTAAGTTGACTCAATTTAAATAACAAGAAAAGAAAATTATATTCAAATAATAAAATGATTAGGATGGGGCCAGATTTGATTACAAATATTAATGTTTATAGATCTCATCAATCCCCTCTTCATTTTTGTCCTCCATGCGAGCTTCTTCCAGCTTTGCCTTTCCACAAAGAAGATCACTATTCAATCTTTACTTTTAATAAAAGTTGGCTTTGCTCATCATAATTTAGACATGCTTGGTCCCATTCTCAACCTTTATTTATTTCATAAATAAAAAAAATTCAGGTCAAATATTAACAAAATGTTGAAGAGAAATTTTAAATGTATTGTACTAGAATTTGGTTAATATACATTGTATATATCTTAGCAAAGATAGTTCGAAGACATGCAACAAAGGTGATTGATTGGTATTTTTAAAATTTGTTATTTAAGTATAAATTAAGATCAATTATTTTAATAACTCGTATAAAATTTTAAAAATTTAGAATAATTTAAGATTATTTATGTATATTATATTTTTTAATGTAAAATTTAAAATATATAATACAAAAATTATAAAATATTAATATAAAAATTATAAAATATTAATATAAAATTTAAATATTTAAATGTATGTTAGATACAATTTATGGTAGGCAAACTTAATAATTTATTATGACGGTAATAATTAAGGATCATAAACAGCTATCAAAAGAAGAATGAAATAATAGAGCATAATCAAACAAAGTAATCGATGTCGCGGAGTGATTACAGGGAGAGACGTGACATTTGGCAGCCAATCATTTGACAGTGGTTACCACCCTGTTGGGAAGAAATGGAGCTGGCATTGCGCACTGCAATTAAGAAAACTTCAACCTTAAGCAATTTGGAAGAAAGATTCTGAAGAAGCTTTTTGGACAACTATTTGATACTGTCCTGTCCTGTCCTGCCCTGCCCGGCCAACATAAAAGCGGCTTTTGTCGTCCACTCCTGCTTGTTTCTTACCGAGTCCGCCTCTTGCCGTTCAAACAACCCAGGTTTTGAATGGCCTTCTCCAACTACCTTACTGCCCCTTTGCTTTTAAACATTTTAATGTATAAATAAAAATATTTAACAATATATCTTATTGAATTGTTATATCAATGAGTGGTACAGCACGGAGGTTATTTTAGACTTTGTTAATTACGAGACAGAAAAAATTCCTAATAGGCTTGTGTAAATTAATAATAAATTTAAAAAAATTTTATTTAAAAAATATAAATAAGACGATCTTATCACGTTAATAAAATTAAAATAATAAAATTATTTAATAAAAAAATAAAAAAATTTTAAAAAAATTTATAAAATTTTTAATTTATTAACCAATCATCTCATTAAATTTTTTTTTTTTAATTCTATCATATTAATATTAATAATAATATTAATATAAATAATATAATAAAATTATTTTATTAAAAAATAAAAAATATATAAATTAATTAAAAAATAATAAAATAAATTAGATAGATATTATTATTATTTTTTATTTATTATTAATGTTACCTTAATATTGTAAAACTATTCTGCCTAAGAATCTTTGTTGCAAGAAGTACGTGGCCCTGAGGCATGAGTTGATTGAGAGCTAATTTTGCAGAATGTGGGGGACAAGGTCAGCTTTATTGGACGGACTTATTCAATGTGTTTACACCAAGCACCTTTCATCTACTCAGTCCGAAAACATTTAAGACAATGAAAAGCATACGCTCTGCTCCAAGTCAAGTTAAATAAATTAATATTGCTCCTTACAAGCTATGGAAGTTGTTCACAAGAAACAAGAAGAAACAGGAAGGAGGAACCAATGAGTAAACACCAAGGTTGTTGAGAGAAGAGGAGGAAGAAAAATATGCAGTCACTTTGCCAGAAAGAGGTCTCCCAGTTATGCCCCCATGGCTGCTGTCGAACCACTTTCTTCACCTCGCCAGAGCCCCTTAACAAAGTCTCCAAATCTGTGAGCACTTCTGCAGATCATCGTCGTGGCTTTGCAGCGACAACTGCTTCCTCTATCTTCCCAAACGCCCAATTCACTAACCATGAATCCCTCCCGACTTTGCAGCAATCGTTCTCTGAATTCACAAAAGCCTACCCACAATATCTTGATACGTATCAAGTTGATCAAATAAGATCGAAAGAATATTATCATCTCTCTCTTTCCAACCATACCTGTCTTGATTATTTTGGTATTGGCCTCTTGTCCTATAACCAGTTACAGAAACAAGACTCTCCAAGGTATCAAATTGTATCTTCTTCTTCCCCTCTACCACCCTCATCACCTTCTCGAAATTTGGATATTCCCTTCTTTAGTGTTTCCTACAGGACAGGTAATCTGAAGACGCTGCTACTTCATGGAGGCCAAGAATCAGAATTGGAATCGGCTATGAAGAAAAAGATCATGGACTTTCTCAATATTTCTGAAAACGATTACAGTATGGTTTTCACAGCAAACAGAACATCTGCTTTCAAACTTCTAGCAGAATCTTACCCCTTCCAGTCCAGTCGGAAACTTCTGACAGTCTATGACTACGAGAGTGAGGCGGTGGATGCCATGATAAATACCTCTGAGAAAAGAGGAGCCAGAGTCATGTCAGCAGAGTTCTCATGGCCAAGACTGAGGATTAACTCAGCAAAATTGAGAAAGATGGTTGTGAGTAAGAGGAAAAAGAAAAAACAGAGGGGACTCTTTGTCTTCCCACTTCATTCTAGAATAACAGGAGCCAGATATCATTATATGTGGATGAGGATTGCTCAGGAGAATGGTTGGCACATCTTGATTGATGCTTGCGCTCTGGGACCAAAAGACATGGACAGCTTTGGCCTCTCCCTCTTTCGCCCAGATTTCCTCATTTGTTCCTTCTACAAGATTTTTGGGGAAAATCCATCTGGATTTGGATGCCTGTTTGTTAAAAAATCTACCGTGCCAATTCTGGAAGCTGACACAAGTGGAGGGATGGTTAGCCTTCTACCAGCAAAGAAGCAGTCATGGTTAATGGAAGAATCTTCCAGCACCGACACAGAACTTGAGCAGACATCTAAATTTAAGCTACAAGAGGAAGAAGTAGCTTCACCAAACTCTTCCTCAGGTACTATAGCCATTGAAACAGCGCAACCGGGCAAATTGGAACAAGTAGACATCTCTGAGGCTCAAAGTGCTGAAATTACCGCAAAACCAAGAGAAGTGGGAACTGCCAAAGCAGTAAAATCGGGAAAAACTGCTGATTTTATCCAACAGAAGAATGTCGAAACGGATGCAGATGGTAGTTCAGAGATCGAATGCAGGGGTCTGGACCAGGTAGATGCATTGGGACTGACAATGATTAGTACTAGAGCAAGGTGCTTGATCAATTGGCTGGTAAATGCTTTGTTGAAGCTCCAGCATCCCAACACAGAGGGGATTGCGCTGGTAAAAATATATGGACCAAACATAAAATTCGACCGAGGACCTGCATTGGCATTCAATGTATTCGATTGGAAAGGAGAAAAGGTTGAACCTGTTCTTGTACAAAAGCTAGCTGATCGAAGAAACATTTCTCTTAGCTACGGATTTCTACACCATATTTGTTTCTCAGACAAGTACCAAGGAGAAAAAGACAAAGTCATCGAGAGAAAAACCGGTGAAGCAAACAGTAAGACAGATAAAAAATGGAAAGAAAAAAGTAATCTGGGAATAACTGTAGTTACAGCTTCACTGGGGTTTCTGGCCAATTTTGAAGACGTCTACAGGCTTTGGGTTTTCGTGGCTCAGTTTCTGGATGCAGACTTTGTGGAGAAGGCCCGATGGAGATACACAGCTCTTGATCAGAAGACTGTTGAAGTCTGAACAAACAGATATTCTTCCCAGATTATGGAGTTCAGATAAACTGAAGCCCATGCAGTCAATCTGAATTTATGAACATGGAATGTAAATTGCCAAAAGAACAGAGGAATCAGCTGTTCTTTCTGATTCCGGGTACAGAGTCTCGATCTCAGTTTGTGATCTCACAGAGACAATGCACTTTCTTGTACGATTTTCTGTTCAATTCAATGCTTGATTTGATTCAAACATCTTTGGCAATTGAACAAGCATGGCTTCACAAGCAAACGCCCGTCGAAGCACACGATAATAGCTTCAAATGTAAGCCTACACTTGTCTCTATTATATTCATGACTGATCCATTCAATTTAACCTAAACTAATTTCCCTTATAATTTTTCTATTTCTGAAACTAATTATTATAAATAATCAAGCTAATATTTTAGATTTCTTAGAACTCATTTGGTGACCACAAAATTTCTCAAGTACAAAAAAGTTTAAAATTGTGGTTATCTGTAATTTCAATTTTATTTGATGGGTCTAATAGTAATTTTGATAGTCGAATTTAAATATATATTTTTTAATTTTTAGTATAATTAATTATTTAAATAAAAATTATTAAATATAAATAAATAAATTATATTTTTTATTAAAATAATTTACCAAAAAATTTATATAAACAAAATCTTATCTATATTATAACCAATGAAATATCTACACATATGAATGTATAATAGTATATGTATTTAGTAGTAATAATTCAACTCATTTTTAATATTTTTAATTATTATTTGTTTAAATATATACCTAATAATTTTAAAGAAAAAAATATATTATATTTACTTAATTTTCCAATTCTTTAAAAAACTTTATTAGATGGCATGTTCCGTAAATATTAGAGAACTCAAGTGGCGAAAATGAAAGAGGTTGGTCCAATAGTCCGCTTGCCATATCATGTTGTTTGCGCACTTCAGGCTCGTCACGCTCTTCGCTAAACTCTCACAACACCAGCACGCACGTGCCGCCAGCTTCGTAAACAAACTGGTTTTCCTTTCCTTCCCGTTTCTCTTGATTTTCTCTCTCATTTTCTCGGTTTCCAAACAAGAATCAACGGGAAAAAAAGGCTTTGCATCCGGAAAATGTAGGAATTCACGGTGTGGATATTTACTTCCCTCCTATGTGTCTTCTTCAGGTGAAATTTTCTCGTTTTCTTGTTCAATTTCTTTTGATTATGTTTTAATCGCTCTGTCTACTGTTTGAACTAGATTTTGCATTCTTAGAAATGTGGTGTAAACTTATATAAGTTTTCAAATCTTGGAGAATGCGGAAGAAAGAAAGAAAATCAAATCTCGAGTCGTGTGTTTATGTACTTAAACTAATCTAAGCCTATTAATAATGTTAAGCTTCAGTTAATTGTTGTTTTAAGATTACATACACAGTTACATGTGAAAAATGATTATATGCAAGACTAATAGATATTAATTTTTGTGTTTACTTGCCTTTTATGTTGAACTAAAGTAAGCTTGATGCTATTTCTTGATGTTATGAATGTAAAAAAAGTAATTAAATCCTTGTGTTTGGGTGTGGTTAATCACGATCAATTGAATGGAGGCTGTAACTATTGATTTTAATGGGGCAGCTCATGTAAAATAGTGAAATGTTTCACGTTGACCAAAATAGAACAATACATATGCAAGCAAAGGGAGGAACTCGAAAGGTTCTCTATGGGTATTTTATTTTTGTGAGTGTTCTTGCAAAATGATCTCTTAAAAGCACGTGAAAGCATTTTCCTTAAGAGCGCTTGAAATCTCTTTCTATATAAACACTTGAAGTCGCATGTTAGTAGAATGATTACCGGGTAATACTTCATAAAGCACTCTTCAGTTGTTTTTCTAACTTGCAACACACTTTTATTCGTCTTAATCAAACACTACAAAATAGATACAAAGCTCTTTTAGTTATTGAAAGCTTTTTTGATGGTGCTGAATGTAGAAACAAACTGTGGTTATTTCTAATTGAATGTTATTTAATGTATTGGTTGTTTTCACTTGGGACACTGTTTAATAACTAGTTCCATTGTACGAGCAATTGGAATGCTCTTATTTTTCTTTTTAATTTTAATTCATTTGTTGTTTTGATTTTTCTCAATGTTATCATGTTAAGAGTTTTGTGGTTTATATCACATATTGCTGCATTATCTTTTTTCCCTAATTCTTTTGACATTTATATGAAGCTTTAGAGGCTCATGATGGGGTGAGAAAAGGGAAATATACCATAGGGCTTCGACAAGATAGCTTGGCATTTTGTTTGGAGGTGGAAGATGACATCTCAATGAGGTTATTGATGTTCACTCAACGTTTTCAGCATTCTTAGTTGATTACTAACATTTACAATCCTGAAAGATGCAGGCAGCCTCTTGCCATGCATTGCTTGTCTGCTTGAATATGTTATTTTTTTACTCATTTTACTTACAGCATCCCTTTTTTGAAGGCATAGTGGTGTGGACATTCCTGGATTATAGCAATACTTTATGTTTACTTGGCAAGTGGTGATCCACCATCTGAACAAATATTTCCAAGGAAACAAAAGAAAGAAAGAATCATATTTGATGATAATCATGAAATGAACCATTCAACTACTTATTTCTTTTTTAGGCAAGTTTGCTTGCGCTAATAGTTAGTCAGCACCGAGCACAATATAATCATGTTTATTAAGCCCCCTTAAGATGTTCCTCCTTTGTTCCTTTTTGGTAGTGAAGCAAAAAGCTAGAGATCTTTTACCAAGACAATTATTTTTATTACTTTTCTTGCCACGATCAATTTGATGATTGTATTGTTGCTGTTACTAGAACTTCACTCGTAACTATACTGTTTGAACATTTCCATTTCGATGATTTTAAATGCTCTTCCTACTTTGAATTGCATCTAATATTGTATCTTTAGATACCTGATCATATATGGAGCACAGTCTGTGTGTATTGCAAAATTCTACCTGATTGTACTTTCTTTTCTTTTCAATGTTGGATTTGGGGGGAGGATGTTGGTCTTTCCATGCCCAAGAAACTTTGCTCGTTGGGACTTTCACTAGTCATTAATATCTATATTTTCTTTGGTCTTTGTCTTTCAACATGAAAGTTGTTATCTTCCCTTCTTGAGAAATATAAAATTGATCCAACTCAAATCATATGCCCTGAAATTGGCAGTGTGACTGTGATTGATAAGAGCAAATCTATTAAGACCTTCCTAATGCAAAGTTTTGAGGTAGTTGTCTCTCTTTGTTTTTATTTTTTATTTTTCAGGTTCTTCATGTTAAGAGCAACTTTTGGCACCTGTTTAGGTATTTAAGATGAACAACTTCTTCAACTACAGGCTCAAACATAAGACAACCTAGATGTAAGATCTTGAAAAATGACATGAGCTATCATAATCAAAGTCCTATATTTATCGCCCAAAAATTGGAGTCCATGTCTGCAAGCATTTTAACATGGTGGGATAATAGGGTGTTTCTATGTAAGCTGACTAAGCTTTTGGTAGGAGTATGCTTGTAGTGCTCTCTATTAATCTTGAAGTACCTTTAAAAAGTTAACCATAATAGAACAGCTCTGTTAGAGATGAAAGTTAGAATCTTTTTTTTTTCCCTTTATTTTGGTTTGAAGTGGATTATGCACCGTGTGTTCACTCTTGTAAATAACAGAAATGTGGAAACACTGACATTGTAGGAGTTGACTCAACAAGTGCATGCTATGGGGGAACTGCAGCTTTATTCAATTGTGTGAACTGGCTGGAGAGCGCTTCACGAGATGGACGGTGTGGACTTGTTGTGTGCACAGATAGGGTGGTATGATCACTTTGGAAATGCAGCTGGACTCACTTATTTCCATTTCAATTAAATCTAGAGAAAGAAAGAAAATTACAAGGTTAGTGTTAGTTGATTCCTGAACTGGGACCTTATTAAACCCACCATTCAGCATGTCATGAAGGAACAAGTTTCATAAGAGGCTTGGACCCTGATATCCAAATGTTTGAAGACATGAAAAGAAATTTGATCAATTTGTTGAAGTTTCACTCCATTGACATTTAAATGATTTCATGAAAATTAGTTATGGAAGAATAGATATATTGCAAATTTATTACATGCATAATTGAAAGTCTGATAGCTTCTCTGAGGGTCACCTGCATTTTGAGGGCCTGAGTTACTCCTAATCTAAATCAAAATTCCACATACAGGTTTAAATTCTTTTCCTCTGTATTCTTGTAATTTCACTGGGACCATCATTGTTTAAGTATGCAATGAATTTTAATTAATCCCAAAATGAAGCCTGGGAGTATTGGCTGTCAGTTAGTTGACTTTAATGTAATGCATAGATCTGGCAATTTGATCCTTTTTACATAATCTACATCTGTAAAATGGCCCCTTTGTTGCAGGTTTATGCTGAAAGGCCAGCTCAGGCTACTGGAGGAGCAGCTGCCATTGCCATGCTGATTGGGCCTGAAGCTCCTATTGCTTTTGAAAGCGAATGTAGAGGCAGTCATATGTATCATGCCTATGATTTTTACAAGCCCAACCTTGCCAGTGAATATCCAGTAATGCTTTCCTGAATCTCTCAGTGACTGACTATAAATATATTGGATTTGTTATCTACCTTTGCAATTTTTGTATGTTTCTTTCCTGTGATATATTGTAATAAACTATATTTTGTTAATGTCCATTGTTGTTACATTCACGAATTCTGTGTTCTATATCCAAATCAATCAAAACAAAATAAAATATAACAACTTCATATCATTCATGAACCGGATGGTTATATGAGAAATGCCACCTCATACAAATGGGAGGTTTTCTTGGAGTTCCCTTTAGCAAAAATTTGGTTGGGTAATAGAGTCAAACTGCAGTAGATGGAGAACAAGAAAATGTTGTGCTTGTCAAATGAAACTTTCATCATCTTTTGTTGCAAAATTCTATTATTTTGTAAATTTTTCACGCTGCAATAATTAGTTTTTTTTTTTTGGGGGGGTGGTTGATAGGTTTTTGATGGAAAGCTGTCAACTGGTTATCTCATGGCACTTGATTCTTGCTATGTTAGCTTTTACATTAGCTTTTATTTTTTAAGGAAACTGCTCCAATCGAGCTGTGCTGCTAGAAACTCATATTCATCTCTATATAGGTTTGAGAAATTGGATGGTAGGCTGTTTTCAATGTTAGATGCTGAATATTTTGTCTTTCACTCTCCATCTGAAAGATGATGCCGTTTTGACACTTTTGGTAATGGTATTAAAATGATTTGGTGCATCACATATTAAAAATTTTTAAGATTCGTAATTAATATCTTCTTTCTGGAACTGGTACTGCAGCTTGTGCAGAAAAGTTTTGCTCGGTTGTACTTCACCAATTTCTCAAGGCATACCAGGTTTTGTATCTCACTTTGGTTTGTTCCTATTTATCCAATCTCATGTAGAGAATGTTGGAGTTCAAATTTAAATGAATTGATTGTTAATTCTTTTAACAGCATTTTAACTTCTAATAACACATGAACTTTCCCTATCCTCTTAATAAGAGATTGTTTTGAAGGAAACTGGCCTTAAGGAAACAGAGATTGTTTTACTTAACTGATAATCTTTTTGGGACTAATAAATGACATTGAATAACAATCTGTTAATGAATATATATATTTGGTAGTAAATCAAAAAACATTTCCAGACTTATTCAAGATGCATTATAGCATCACCATGAGATATCTGGATTTATCTGATCGGCACTTGTCAATTATTTCAATTATTTTTTAGAAAGCACACCAGCTCTGTTGACGAGGTTGCAAGAGAAAAGCTAGCCATTGTCAGCCCTATCCGGTGATGGGAGTTATCAGAGATGGGATCTTGAAAATGTGAGTTACTATTCTGATTGTCTAATTAATGAGGTTGGTGACAAGTGGGCTTGTGGTTGCTGCATGTGAATTTTGCATTGATGATTTCTAATTTTGTTTAATCCCTGGCAGGTCGGCAAGTTGCAAAACAACTTTATGATTTAAAGGTGCAACCATCGACCCTCATACCAAAGCAAGTCGGTAACATGTACACTGCATCTCTCTATGCAGCATTTGGATCCCTTCTTCAGAACAAGCATAGCTGTCTGGTTTTAAGCTTTCTGACTATCTTATGGATTTAGTTTGCCTGTCATATTTTTGAGAATAGTAAGTTTTTATTAAATCACTTCCTAAATATGGTTGTATTGTTGGATTTCAGGCAGGTAAGCGGGTAGTAATGTTTTAATATGGTAGCGGTTTAACTGCTAAAGGGTTCTCATTCCAACTCTAAGAGGGCCAGCATCCTTTCAGTTTGTCAAACATTGTGAACGTGGTGAACATTCCTGGGAAGTTAAAATTGAGAAAGGAGGTATTTCTTCTTTTTACAGGCGATATAAGTCCAGACATATCTTAGAAATCTTTCCCCCTGAAAAATGTATATTTTTCATGCAGTTTCCTCTCGAAAAATTTGTTGACAAAATGAAAGTCATGGAACACTGATATGGGTCAAGGGACTTCGTGACAAACAACGACAGTAGCCTTTTGTTACCAGGCACCTACTACTCACTGAAGTTAACTCAATGTACCGTCCATTTTATGCCAAGAAGGGTAGCTCTCCACTGCTTCAACCTGTGAAAATGGTTTCCTAGATAACGGTCTAATATTGTAAGGCAACAAAACCAAAAACAACTTGAGTTCTCAAATGCTGGCTTGTCCTTATCTAGAAAGATGTCTCCTCGTTAGTCATGTAAAGCATTTTAGACGAATATACTGAAATGTAAATGGTATTATTGGTGTAACGAGCATGATTGAAATTCTTCATCTCCATAAACGTCCAGGCGTTCATATGCGGGGAAGTTGATTAAATTGCAATCGCATTGGATGTTAAAGAGTTAAGAATTGGTTACTGAATGGAACCTTATCTCTGTTAATACCGTTAACATTGACAACTAGAAGGGCCGTTGAATAACTTCTCAAGGCCGATGGGCCTAAGAAGTGGGCGTCCGCCGTCTAATGGCGAAACTCCACACCCTCCCTTCCCCCTCAAACTCCAAACGCACACAAATTCCTGAGAGAAAAACAACGACCTTTCCCCCCGTTAAAACTCGGAAATGGCCATCGTTTTTGGGGCTGGACCCACCCACACGTGTCATCATCTCCGGCTTTATGAGTTATGTGAGACTTTTCCAGCCGTACATATTTTCAACCGTAAATAAATAGGGCTTTGGGGTCCCCTCTCTTTTTGTTAGGAATCGCGTGACGATAAGTGGGGCTCTCTTCATTTCTAGGGTTTGATTTTCTCTCCCTTTACTGTTAATTTTTCTTTATTTATTATTGTAAACATTTAAGATAAGAAAATCTATTTTTCATGTCCTTTAGTCTCTCTAATCGTTTCCAAGTACGGGGAAAGATTCAAATTGCAGTCAACGTACCATTTCTCTGTTCCTTCCTAAACAGTAAAAATTTAGGGTTCCAATGTTTCCCTCCTCTTAAATTCCTGAAAAGTTCTGCTGGCCTAATTGTTGCTTGTTTATTATTTGTGGGTTTTGATCAATCTGTTCTGGGTCTGTCCAAATTTTTTCTGTATCACCGAACTTGGTTCCTTGATAGGTTTTCGTTTATCCAACATGGTGGATTCCCAGCGTTTAGAAGAAGTTAACAACGAAGAGCAGGGCAACAGCTCCACCACCACCAACAACAATTTCTCCACATCAGAAACATCAATTTTGGACCCACCAGAATCAGCGGTTCCTATGAAAGAGGAAGAATTAACGGACCCAGAAAATCATGAATTCGATCCCTCTTCTTTATCGGTGGGCCTCGTACAAGTCCCCGTGGCACCAATCAACCGCTCGCTCGTACCCAAACGCCCGTCCAAAGATCGGCACACGAAAGTCGAAGGTCGTGGCCGTAGGATTAGAATGCCCGCCACGTGTGCGGCCAGGATCTTTCAATTAACTCGCGAGCTTGGTCACAAGTCCGACGGTGAAACCATTCGGTGGTTACTAGAGCACGCCGAGCCTGCCATTATTGAAGCCACTGGTAGTGGAACAGTCCCTGCTATTGCAGTGTCCGTTAACGGTGCGTTAAAGATTCCTACAACTTCGTCAGCGAAAGCAGACGGCGAAGAACAGCCAAGAAAACGGCGTAAAAGACCTTGTAACAGCGAGTTCATTGACATCAATGAACACAACCACCAAAGCTCAGTATCTTCTGGGCTGGCACCCATTACACCAATGACAACGACGACGACAACTGCAACAACAGCATATAGTAATATCGGGCCTGCACAAGGGTTGTTTCCGTTGTGGCCAATGGGTGCATTTATGTTACAAGCACAATCCGGTGTTGTCAATGGCGCTGCCGGGTCTAACCAGGCTCAATTATGGGCCATTCCTGCTGCTGCAACACCGTTTTTCAATATCCAGACTCGACCCATATCCAGCTTTGTTTCTGCTACACAACCAAGTGGATTTCAGGCTCCAGTTCAGGGTGAAATCCATGGTTCGAATTGTGCGCTAGGGTCTACTTCTGTACCCAGTTCGGATTCAGGTGGTACGAGTGTTAGTGTGAATAATACTACTAGTACTACTACTACTAGGATGCTTAGAGATTTTTCATTGGAGATATATGATAAGAAGGAGCTTCAGTTTCTGGGTAGGCCTGCTAATCAGCAAAATACTAGTTCAAAACCTTGATCCGATGATGGTTACAAGGGAATTAGCATTAGGGTTTCAGGCTGATTTTCGTTAATCCAACTAAAGCAACAAGAACAGGTTTCTTCTTGTTTGTTAATCCATTCGAGCACCTTTTGTATGCTTTCCCGCATTTTTGCTTTCTTATCTTCTCTGTTTCTGTTCTGTTTTATTAAATTTTTATTTTTTTTAAAAATAATTTATTGATGTTTTTTCGTGGGGGTTACGTGCTATCATAACGCACGTGCGAAGTGGGTCATAATGAGTGCGGGGTCCACGTCGATGGTGGGTCAACTGAATAGGCGTTGACTAAGACTCGTGGTTCAATGTGCACCACAAGTTGTTTTCACGTGACGGAGGCACGTGGTCCTGGGGTTCTGGACCCACCTGTTTTTTCTGCTATTTATTCTATCCCCAATGAATGGTCCCATTACACTGTAGGGTCTACTCATTATTGTAAGAGGGTGGCCCCGCACTGACACGCGTCGGTTCTTAGCTGTTTTTATGGGGTCCTTTTAATTCACCAAATGGACACCGTGGATTGATTATTACTTACATGTGTTAACGTTGCGTCCTTGTCCAGAAAGCAAATTCGCAGGATGAGGGCAGAAATATAATATATCGTCAGAACACAATTAGTCAATTAATTTTTTTTATTTGATTAATTAGTTTATTAATTAGTGTAATTAATATGTAAAATGGAATTTAGCTCAGGCCTAAATTCAGAAGCCCAGAACAATCTGTGGACGAAATATCTGTTGCTAGGCCCATAATGGAAAATCGTATTGGGCCATCTGATTTGGACTACATCATTAAATTCTGGAATGATATGCGGTTATGATTTAATAACTTTGTGTTCTTAAATCTGTTACCAACTGCCCTGCCTTGGTGTTAACCAAACTGATGGATATAACCCAACTGCCGCGTTATAGAATTGTCGACTCCTTTTGACTCACTCTTGATCAACTTAGATGATAAGAGAGATTTAACAATAATAAAGTTAGGGGTGGCTTTGGGATAACTGGTACAGAAGTCTGGTAGAGACATTAGGAGTTATTTTGGAAGGTGCTCTTACAAAGTACAGTATGAATGTAGTATGTTAGTATAGTAACATGTACTTCTCTCATTACGTTAGTTTAACCTAATGAAGTTCTTTAATCGTCCATTAATTCTGAGTATATTGAACAGATGAAAGTGTAAAATGTAGATTAGGTTGTTTACAAGCCTCACTTGTAAGTGTATAATACTCTTGTTGATCTTGTACTTAAATATTTACGTTTGATGACTGTTCATCCTATGTATGGTTTCATACCATCATGAAACGTACATCCAATCTTTCGGCATCCATTTCTTCTCAGAAACAAAAATGGCTGCCAGGAAATTCATTTTCCCGATTATTTTTCTTTTCTTAGTATCATTTCAGCGGTGAAAAGCTGCTCTGAATGCACATTATTACGATCAAACAATGACCACAAGCTGAGAAAATAATCTCAGACGCTATTATTAATGCTTCAACGCATGACCCTGAAGTCCCAGCTCGCATTCTCAGGATGTTCTTTCATGATTGTTTCATAAGGGTACGTATCTTTAACCTGGAAAACTATCGAGCCTGTACAGTTTGAATAAGTTATCTCGTTGGTTTGATAATTATCGAATAATATTGTATAGGGATGTGATGCGTCAGTGTTGCTGGATTCGACTCCCAAGAACCAAGCGGAAAAAGATGGACCTCCCAACATCTCAGTTCGTTCATTTTATGTGATTGATGATGCAAAAGCTAAGCTTGAAATGGCTTGTCCCCATACAGTTTCCTGTGCTGATATAATCACTGTTGTAGCGAGAGACGTTGTTACCATGGTAATTTTATTCTCGGCTTGAATTGCTATAATTGATTACCCTTTGTTAGTTTTAAAGATGAAAAATGAGAGACTATAGAGACACCAAACAAGTATTTTTAACCAAAGAAAAGAAGATTGAATAATACAAAAGTTGTGTTAAGGGAATTCAAATTAATTTTCATTCAGCAAAACTTACATTTAAATATACTAAAAAAAAAAAACTGAAAAAAGATCATGGTCCTGCATTTCGGCCATGAACTAGATTATGAAAATAAACTAACTATTTCCTGAAGATTAGGATATACATAAACTGAAAAACTAAATAACATAAGAAAATATGTGTATGTTTCAGTCCTAAAGCAACTAATTAACACTCCTCCTTGCTTTAGGAGCTGCAAACACCAAGTTTCTGCCTTAAAAGCTCGAACTTGCTGATTGGAAGTGGTTTTGTAAAGATGTCTGCTAGTTGATTTTCAGATTTGCAATAAATGAGAGTTACTTCTCCTTCTTCCTGCACCTCCCTTAAAGAAAACAACTTAATTTTAAAATGTTTAGTCTTTCCATGAAAGACTAGATTATGAGATATTGCAATTGCTGCTTGATTATCTGCGAAAACTGCTGTGCAGGTCACATAGAATTTTTTTTAACTATAATGCTTGGTTTACTGCTGCAGCAGCTGCAACAAGTTCTGCCTCTGCAGTAGATTGTGCTACAGATTCTTGCTTCTTAGAACACCATGAGAAAATTCCTGATCCTAGGCTGAAACAATACCCAGAGGTACTTTTCATATCATCCACCGATCCACCCTATCACTATCTGAAAATCCAAGCAACTTGAAGTTCTGACATTTTTTAAACTTTACACCATAATCAACTGTACCTTTAATAGATCTTAACACTCTTTTTGCTGCTTTTAAATGCATTTCACTAGCACAATGCATAAATCGAGACAAGAGACTTACGGCAAATAGAATGTCTGGCCTAGTTGCGGTGAGATACATTAGACAACCAATCAAGTTTTTAAAGTATCCTTCTTCAACTTTATCAGTGCCATCTTCCTTACTTAAAATATTCTTTTGATATAATGGTGTGGTTGTTTCTTTGCATTCCTCCATGTGAAATTTCTTAAGTATTTCCTTTGCATACTTTCTCTGACAGATGAATATTTTACCTTTGTCTTGCTTGATTTCCATTTCGAGGAAAATAGGCCATTAGACCAAGATCAGTCATCTCAAAAACCTGCATCATCTTTTACTTGAACTCCTCAACAAGTTTTGTATTGTTTCTTGTCACCAGCAAATCATCAACATAAAGAGAAACAATGAGAAGATTATCTTTCTTTTGTTTGACATAAAGGGTGGCTTCAGATAGGCTTTTTGTAAAGTCTAAACTCTGTAAATAATCATCTATTCTACTATACCAAGCTCTAGGCGCTTGTTTCAAGCCATAGAGAGCCTTTTTAAGTAAGTAGACTTTGTTTTCTTGACCTTACTCCACAAATCCTTCCGATTGCTTTACAAATATTTCTTCTTGTAGTAGGCCATTTAAGAATGCTAATTTAACATCCAGTTGAAACACTTCCCACTTGTTTTGAGTTGTTATAGCTAACAACAATCGAATAATATCCAATCTAGCAACAGGGGTAAACGTATCCGAGTAATCAACACCAAAAATTTAAGCATACCCTTTAACTACAAGCCTTGCTTTGTGTTTGTTGATTGAACCATCTGCATTAAGTTTTGTTCTAAACACCCATTTCACTCCAATAACCTTTTTATCTTGTGGTCTATCAACGAGCTCCCAAGTTTTATTTTTCTTGATCATTGATATCTTTTCTTCCATTGCATTCTTCCATTTTTGATCTTTGAGTGCCTCTTCATGTCCAGCAGGTTCCCATATCGCTACGTTGCTTCGCTAATAAATATCAGAAAGCAATCTTGTCCCTCGAACTGAAGAATCATCTTCTAATTCATTTTGCCGCTGATATGTTGTTTGCTTTTTTAAAGTTTTAACAGAAAAGTTAACTTTCCAATCCCATTGCTTATCTTCATTGAAGTATACATCTCTGCTGATAATTATTTTTTTTGTCTGTGGCTGATATATTTTGTAAGCTTTAGAGACAGAACTATAACCCACAAAAATGCCTGGAACTGTTTTTTTTATCAAGTTTGTCACGCTTGATCTGTGGAACATGAGTAAAACACATACAACCAAACACTTTAAGAAAATTGAGAGAAGGTTTGTATCCATACCATGCCTCAAATGGAGTTTTATCTTTCAAAACTTTGGTAGGTAAACAATTTTGCAGAAACACAGCTGTATTGGCTGCCTCTGCCCAAAAACTTTTAGGCAACTCCTTTTCATGTAGCATACATCTGGTCATCTCTATTATGTATCGATTCCTCCTTTCACTAACTTCATTTTGTTGTGGAGTGTAAGGAACAGTAAGCTGATATTTAATGCCTGTTTCCTCGCAAAACAATTTAAATTTATCTGAGTTGTATTCTTTTCCATTGTCTGACCTTAAGCATTGAATTTTATAGCCACTTTGGTTTTCCACCATCTTCTTGAACTTTCAGAACACTCCAGCCACCTCTGATTTGTACTTCAAGAAAAAAATTCAACACATTCTAGTGAAATCATCAACAAAAATAATATAATAAAGTTTACCTGCTAGCGATGGTGTTCTTTGAGGACCAATCACATCTGTATGAATTAATTGCAGTTTATGAGAGGTTCTCCATGTTGATTTAGGAAACGAAATCCTATTTTGTTTACCAAATTGACAAGCATGACAATTCGGTAAATGGTCTGCAAGAATTGGTAAATTTTTTGTCATTTCTTTTCTCTTCATCAGCAACATTCCTTGAAGATGATAATGGCCAAGTCTTTTATGCCAAATTTCAGTTATACTTTCCTCGGTAGAATAAGCAGCATACTCCTCCTTAGTTGGATCAAATAAGAAGTTTTTGCACTTCATTTTTACTCTGAAAATCTCATGTCCAGTAGCGTCATTAATAAGGCAGTGCTTGTCTTCAAAAAATACTTTAAATCCTTTTTCTATAAGCTGACCTATACTCAACAAATTCTGATCAATATCAAGTATAAAGAGAACATCATAAATTGTCTTTATGCCTGAGTTAGTTATGATTGCAATGGTCCCTATTCCTTGTACAGAAATATGATCACCGTTTCCTATCCTGACTTTTGAAATTTTTATGGGCTTCAAATCCTTGAAAAGGTTTCGATTATGTGTCATATGATTTGTATAGCCACTGTCTATCAACCAACTGTCACATGACTCCTTGCTCGAAAAACAGGTAGCAACAAAAAGCTTATCCTCATCTTCTTGGTTAACTACCTGAGCATCTGCTTCCTGTTGCTGGATTTTGCTTTTGCAAATTACAGCCTCATGTCCAAGATTGTTGCATTTAGTACACTTAGCATCAGGTCTCCTCCAGCATTTGAATGGAGGATGTCCTTTTTTGCTGCAATGCTGACAAGGTGGATATTTTCCTTTCAGATTTCCATTCTTACTTTTGGTGTTGCTTGAATCTGCATTTGCACCATTTTCTTCCCGATTCTTGTTTTTTCCAGCATTGTGATATTTTGCAATTAGAGCTCCTTCAACTGTTGCATCTTGCCTCATGAGCCTCCTTTACTCTTGTGCCTGACAAGCATTAAGCAACTCTGCCAGGGTAATTTTTGACAAATCCTTAGTGTTTTCTAAGGTTGTAATGACGGCTTCATATCTTTCTGGTACAGTTACAAGAATTTTTTCTACAATTCTTGAATCAATAAGTTCAGAGCCAAGTAATCTCACCTTGTTTGCAATGCTAAGAAGTCTGTCTGTATAATCTTTGATTGTTTCAGATTCTTTCATTTTTTGCAACTCAAATTCCCCCATTAAATTCAACACCTGCATACCTCTTATTCTTTCATTACCTGCATACTCTTCTTTGAGATAGTCCCATATGGCTTTTGCTGTCTTAAGGGACATTATTCTCGTAAAAATTGTTAATGATACTGCAGCAAATAAGCATGCTTTTGCCTTCGATTTTTTTGTCTTCTTCTCCTTGTGTGTTTTGATCTGTGCCATGGTGGGATTATTTGGTAGGGGTAAAACTTCGTAATCCTCTTCTACAACTTCCCAAAGATCCAAAACATCTAAATATATCTCCATTCGCACTGCCCATATCTGGTAGTTATCTCCATCAAAAGTTAGTGGAGCAATTGGTGAAAAATTGGTTTCAACATCCATGTGTTACTTAAATTCAATTACAGATCCCTTAAGAAGACTACTCTGATACCAATTGTTAGTTTTAAAGATGAAAAATGAAAGACTATAGAGACACCAAACAAGTATTTTTAACCAAAGAAAAGAAGATTGAAGAATATAAAAGTTTTGTTAAGGGAATTCAAATTAATTTTCATTCAGCAAAACTTACATTTAAATATACTAAAAAAAAACTGAAAAAAGATCATGGTCCTGCATTTTAGCCATGAATTAGATCATGAAAATAAACTAACTATTTCCTGAAGATTAAGACATACATAAACTGAAATACTAAATAACATAAGAAAATATGTGTATGTTTCAGTCCTAAAGCAACTAACTAACACCCTTCATCTCTTGTTGTCTTTCTCAGTCTGGAGGACCATATTGGAATGTACTAAGAGGAAGGAAAGATGGAAGATTGTCCAAAGCTTCCGAAACAGTAACCTACCAGCTCCGACTTTCAATGTTACACAACTCATTCAAAGTTAAAGTTTTGCCAAAAGAGGGTCCACACTCTATGGCTTTCCCATTGTTCATCATTTGAATCCAGGCTACGTAACTTCAGTTCGTTGCATGACATTGACCCTTCTATGAATACTGACTTCGCCCAGATGCTGAGAAACAAATGCCCAAAACCAAACAGGGATCGAAATGCTGGACAGTTCTTGGATTCAACATCGTCAACTTTTGATTGGGGAAGGGCGTGTTTGGATCAGATCAATCGTTGTTTGGTGATTTCAGGACTAGATGGATTGTTGAAGCATTTGCCAGGGATCAGAGTGTGTTCTTCAGAGAGTTTGTTAATTCCATGGTGAAACTTGGAAATGTGGGAGTGATTGAAAATGGTGAAGTGAGACTGAAATGCCGGTTGGTAAACTAAACTAGCTGAGAGAGAAAGAGGCATGAGAGAGATGGATTTTCTTCCCTTTCTTTTTTATTGAAATACTGCAGCAAAATCGATCATATTATTGAATTTTTTTGATATTTAAATAAATTGATTTTCTTTGGAATGAGAAAATATTTCTCCATCTTTCACTCCAAGCTTCTGCAATTACTTGGTAATGTGTGTAACATATTTCACTTTTCTACCCTCCTCCTCCCTCAGTTCGATACAAGGAACAAACTGCTTATCTTGTTTGAACACGGTTTAATCAGGAAAACAATTAATTTAGAAACTAATTTAGTTTGAATCTATATATCTCCCAGTTGTCGAGAAAATGCACGATGCAACAAGACAATCACAGTGTGTCTGAAGGAATGTTAGATGAACAACTGATTAGGTTCAAACAGCAACCACTTCGCTGACTTGTACGCGGAAAATCCAAAGAAAAACTGGCTGGTAACATGCTACTAAAGATTTAAGGAATGCCGGCTAATTATTGCATCATCTAATAATATAATCTGCTCACAGATTTCAAAAGCACTGCAAAAACTTTTGCTTTAAAGATGAATCATTCATATGCAAATCTTGCAATGCAGGAAATTCATGTAAATGGTTCTGGAGCAAAGTTCCAGCAGCCTTACAATTAACAATGCATTGACACTATCAACTCTCATCATCAACATATATTTGGCTTTACCAATGAGCAGCCAACGAATCTCTAATTTTTATTTTATACTTAACTAAGTGTCTAAGGCGGAGCAGACAATGTGTTACAAAATTTTAAGCTGATATGGCACTTCATTATTGAAACAGACATGCAAAAACTGTTAAATTTTTATACAGAGGAGAACTAAATTCAAACAGTAGATATCACGTACACATACAGCCAATAAGATGAGAAGAAGAAAGGTAAGAATAACATTTCTAATATTTGCATCATCGGAACTAATGATTGTTCATACTAGAAGAGACCAAGTAAAAGAAATGAGACTATTTGCTCTATATGAAATGAGACGATGATCACAAACCGCATGCAAACTAAGAAGAACTCCTGCTTTTTGGTTGCAGGATCATGCTGTAACATGCCAACTAAGAAAGCTTCCCTATATATAGCATAGTACTAATTTTCATGAAACACCAAATTCATGTCACATGATCTTTATAAGCCCAATATGTGTAAGCCACTGCTAACATCTCTTCTTTACCTCCTGTTGATTGCGACAGTTTTTGTGAACTGCTATTGCCATGAAAGAAAGGTACGATGAATCTTCATTTTGTGCTTGCTTAGAGCAAGTTATAAGGCTCCAAATAAATCATTCTTTTAAGAGTATGCAAAACTCTATGAAGCGTCAAGTGGTACATTGTAAGAACATTAAAAACCTATTTAAAGAAATCATATGCTCGTGGGTTATGGCAGTCATCCATTCAGCATATTTATATCACATCATGCAAATTGAGAAAAGATATGGGGCCTAAAAAGACAATTTTGCTTGATTGATTGATAACACTTTTCTTGTAAGCTCCAAGTGAGTTTATTTTCTGTGCAGGTTTATGTTGTGTACATGGGAGAAATTAGTCAGGGAGACAAAAATGTGGCATCAATTCATCACTCCGTGCTAGAGAGCACTCTTGAAGGGTAGCTGAAAACAGCCACCACAACTAATGAACAATTATACACTAATTATATAACACTTTTTTTAAAGAGAAACTCCCAATTATGTATTATAATCTAGTTCTGATTAGTAACAGTTTTTATAGAAAACCGTTTTAGCTTTTCTGCAGTAAATGTTTCAGACAAGTGAAGTTTCTGCAATTACATCTAAAAGAACTTAAAATTTTAACATGCAGTGCAGCAGCTGCAAAAGAGTCGCTGCTTTACAGTTATGGAAGGAGCTTTAATGGGTTTGCAGCTAAACCATCCAACGAAGAAGCGGCAAAATTTTCAGGGGGCAATCTCATACAAACTGTATGCAGAGGATATTATGCATATTCTATTTGTAATGTGTAATTTCTGAATTTTCTTGGATTTACTTTTTGCAGCTGTGGAAGGAGTGGTCTCAGTACTTCCTAACACTTGGCTAAAGCTTCATACGACAAGATCATGGGACTTCATGGGATTCGGTCATTCCCAGGTTGGAGAATGTCATGGTGGGGATGTAATCATTGGAATGATGGATACAGGTCACTACTAGGAACAGAACAGCATTTGCTGCTTCTATATTCTAGACTCATTCTTAATTTAATTTTAACTGAAATTGCATTGTATCTTTGTCAACTTTGTAGGAATCTGGCCAGAATCAGATAGCTTCAGTGATGAAGGATTTGGTCCACCCCCTGCAAAATGGAAAGGAACATGCGAAACTGAGAATAACTTCACTTGTAACAAGTGAGTAAAATAATGTATCTGATATGACCAGATAAGTTTTGATCATAACAAAGTAGGCTCATTAAACGCTGAAATTTTGCAGCAAGATCATTGGAGCTCGATTCTACAACATTGAGAATCTTTATTATGATACAGACATCAAATCTCCAAGAGATTCAGAAGGACATGGCACTCACACTGCATCAACTGCTGCTGGTAGAGAGTTGGCAGGCGCAAGTTACTAAGGTTTGGCTGAGGGGCTTGCAAGGGGAGGAGCCCCCAGTGCTCGACTTGCTGTGTACAAAGTCTGTTGGTCAACTGGTTGTGCTCTTGCAGATATTCTTGCTGCTTTTGATGACGCAATTGCAGATGGAGTTGATATCATATCAGTTTCCCTTGGGACAATTCTTCCCCGTGAATATTTTGAAGATCCTATAGCAATTGGATCTTTCGATGCAACGAAACAAGGTATATTGACAGCAAATTCTGCAGGGAACTATGGTCCATGGCGAGGTATGCTCTGTAATTACTCACCTTGGTCACTGACTGTGGCTGCCAGCAGCATTGACAGGAAATTTGTATCTAAACTGGTGCTTGGCAATGGACAAATATTCACGGTAACCTCGTGCTTTTTCTAGTTCTATCAATATTTATAATTAGTGATACTTCTTGATAGAACTCTGATGTCTTCTTTCTCTTCTTCCCTATTAATATGAGTTGTAGGGAGTTATCATCAATAACTTTGAGTTCATGGGAACCACATTTCCATTGATTTGGGGAGGAGATGCTGCAAATTTCTCTGCTGATTCTAACCCTCCTGGTTCAAGGAACTGCTATCCTGGACAATTGGATTCGCACAAAGTTAAGGGAAAGATTGTTCTATGTGAAGCTCTCTGGGATGGATCTGGAGTTGGTGCCATAATGCCTAGTCCGTATTTCAATGATTATGCCTCTCTTTCCCCTTGCCAGCAACAGTTATCAGGAGAGAAGACATAGCCAAAGTGTTGGAGTACATCAGATCTTCTAAGTAACTTCAGCCCCTTTTTACTCCAAATATGAAATTAATTACTTCATAAGAAACTTGATATTTAAAGCATGGATCATTTCTCAGGAATCCAGTTGCAACAATTCTGGTCGGGGAAACCTGGAAGGATATTGTGGCTCCCAGAGTGGTCTCCTTTTCTTCTAGAGGTCCCAACCTCCTCTCTCCTGACATTCTTAAGGCAAGCCTCTCAGTTAATGGTTTAAATTATGTACGCTAATCTGTATTGTTTGATAAAATTGTCTAACAAAGTAGAATTTCTTATTTTCTTGGATAAAAAATAATCAGCCTGATCTCACAGCACCCGGGGTTGACATCCTTGCGGCCTGGTCTCCAATTGCACCCGCTTCTATTTACAGCGAGGACACCAGGAGTGTCAAATTTAACATCATCTCTGGAAAATCAATGTCTTGCCCGCATGCTAGTGGAGCTGCAGCTTACATCAAGGCAATATACCCAAGCTGGTCTCCTGCTGCAATCAAATCTGCACTCATGACCACAGGTAAGAAAGAAAAACACTGATCATCTGTTCAACTTCCTGCAACTTTCTCATTCACTTTGAAAGTCTTTTGACCAGCATATGTTATGGACCCACGGAAGCATGAAGACAGAGAATTTGCTTATGGATCTGGTCACCTCAACCCAGTGAAGGCACTAGAGCCTGGAGTCGTTTTTGATGCATCTGAGGCTGATTATATTGACTTCCTCTGTAAGCAAGGTTACAACAAGACTGTGCTAAGACTTCTAACAGGTGATCAAGTCATTTGCAATGGCTCCAGATCTAACAGGCAATGGGATCTCAATTTACCCCTCATTTTCATTAGCCATAATAGATGGTCAGAAGATCATGGGCATTTTCACTAGAACAGTTACCAACGTAGGCTCACCAAGTTCAACCTACTATGCCAGCATCTACATGCCGAATTCTCTTGATGCTAAGGTGGAGCCGTCTGTTCTTTCTTTCTCAGCCGTTGGAGAGAAACAATCATTCACCGTGACTGTGAACGGACCACAGATGACTCAGCATCCAATTATTTCAGGTTCCATCTCTTGGTTAGATGGAGTTCATGTGGTGAGAAGTCCCCTTGTGGTGTACAATGTCCTCTCATCAGATATACCACCCCATAATAATCCCTCCTAGTTAAACACCAGATCAACACCAACAGATTCCTCTATGTATCAGAAAAAGGAAGTTTTGGGAGAATCTAAGTCGCCAAGATAATAAAATGAGGTTATATTGCCCACATGTTGTAGATATATCTGCCATTGTAGCAGTAAATCTGTAATAATATCACAAAAATTTACAGTCAGACATGCAATCCAGCCATATTGCTACTGTGATCATTAAATAATCTAGTTTGAGCTTTGTTGTTGTTCTGGTGAACTTAGCTTGATAACCTTATATTCTTGCTTTAGAAGTGCTTGATCAACTCTACCAAATCCAAAAGAATAGCCTCTGATAATATTCTTCATACTCAGAAAGAACCAAAAATATGTTTGTAACCGGCTGATCATGACAACTGGACTCGGTACTCCTACAACATCCAACAGACCTAATCAATTCAAATTGTCATGATAAAATTAACATTGCTCTTAAGTACAGATAAATCAAATCACACTTGCTCGGGTTAAGTCAGTCTATTTCTTTCCTTAGTCATAGCCTTGGAAACGTGTTATACCCTGTAACCGGGTATATATTGTATGCTTTAGCACACATTTGTCACAGATTTTTCATTGGACTTTTATCTCAAAACATATTTTCTTAATTAGGAGGATCCAAAATTATATAATCTCGCTTAGACTCATCTACTAACTATGTAACATGTGATAGGTTTTGGTTTTAATAACAAAAAAATCCATTGAGGTTGATAGAAATGCTAAGTTTAAATAAGACTATGATCAATGCTGTGAATTTGGGTTAGTGATGTTGGTGGAATGTGTGAATAGTAAAATAGAAATTTGCAACATGAAGTTAGTGAAGAGGAGAAAATAATCTTGATGTAGATAAAATAAATAATAACAAATAATAATAATATAATGTATAAAGAAAAGAAATAAATTTATAGATGATGTGTTCTAAATCACATAACATCACTTTTTTTAAAATGTTATTTGCCTCCACTAGTCCAGTGATATACATGAGTTAAGCAAATACACATTTAGAATAAAATGAAACATTTATGTTTGCATATGTTGTACGTTGACAAAAACAAACCTGAATGTCCTTCAATGTTGCAAGCTTATCAACAATCAATATTTTGTTTCTGCAAATAAACAAAACACTAAAGTCATGATGCAAAAAAATATAAACTTTTAATGTAAAAAACTTTAGAAGGATGGTGGAAAAAAGTAAAAAAAAATTTGGTTGTTCTTTTTTTATATCTCAAAACTATTTTATACTTACTTTTTATAGATGTGCATACAACCCTTCATAGAGATACCTTTATTCATGATATTTCTTTGTTTATAACTATTAAATCATGTTTAAATTTAATTTAGAGTACAAATTATATCAAAATATGAAACAATACATTAAAAGGTCATGTCTATTCAACTTAAGTCACGACCTAACGCCACAATGCTACATATAATATACAAAACAAAGAGTCGGGCAATGCACTTACAGCCTGGTGCCACAGTGCCAAACAATGTGCTCGGCATTGCAGCCTTAGGCTATGGTGCCCATGTTACTACCTTTTTATGTTTTTGTGCATACATGAAGACAAAAAATTATTCATTAATGCTTAGATTGATTTGGCAATGTTTATGTGTACATATTCATACATCCATGCATATTTGATTTTGAATTCTATAGCCATTAATGCATGAACAATATCACTTATATATATATATATATATATATATACACACACACACACACTCATACATGTATTAGTTTGAAAATTATCTCCAACAATTGATAGTCAATTAAACCAATGATGTGAAAAGCAAGGACATCATATCAAGCTAGCTTTCTATCTCCCATATTTTATGTCTAATACTCCTCTAGTGATCTGATAAGCAACTTTGTTCAACATACTGCATTATTATCATGAGTCCATGGATATTGGAACTTGAAGCTTTATTTATCACAATATCCTGAATTAAAATGCATGAATTATGTTCCAATAATTTTGATTAGCAATGCACCACTTTTTACAAAGCTAAATTTATGCTTCTAGTAGCTCAAATGCCAAATGCATGAACGGTTTGACATTGTAAGCTTTCACAGAAAGAATGAGCTTTAATAATGAATAAACTAAATAAAATTGAATTATCTTACCATTAAATTATCAGATACAAAGATGAAATACTTTCTATTTGAGGATAATAATATTTATAAGTTTTATTTAAATGCCCAAAAAGTATATGTCTTAATTCATTTCATAACTAGTTGTATCTAAAATAACCTTCTTCAAGTCTCAATACTATGTTTGCAAAAATTTCTGACCATAAGCTTGATTGCATCCTGCAAACATATTATTAGTTTTAAAAAATGAAATTAGGAGACTACAAAGATAACAAACAAATACTTTTAATTAAACAAAGAGAGAAGATTAAAGAATAAAGAAAAAAAAATTTTGAAGTTGTGTTAAGAGAATTCAATCTTTAATTTGATTCAACAAACTTATATTTAAATATGCTTGTAAATAACTAAAAAGAAAATCATGATCCTACATTTCAATTATGAATCAAAATATGATAATAAACTAACTACTTTTTAAAGATTAGGACATACACAAACTAAAAACCAAACAACATAAGAAAACATGGACATGTTTCAATCCTAAAGCAACTAACACTCCTCTTTGTTTTAGGAGCTACAAACTTCAAGTTTTTGACTTAGAAACTTGAAAAAACTTGTTGATTGGAAGTGGTTTTATAATGATGTTGGCTAGCTAATTTTCAGACTTGCAGTAAATAAGAGTTATTTCTTCTTCTTACATTTTCTTTAAAGAAAATAGTTTGATTTTAAAATTTTTAGTCTTTCCATAAAAGACTTAATTGTGAGATATTGCAATTGCTTCTTGATTATCCACTAAAACTTCTATGTTTCTTCACATGCTGCATATGTAAATCATATAGAATTTTTCCTAACCACAATGCCTGATTTACCGTTACTATTGTTGCAATGAATTCTACCTCTGTAATAAATTGTACTACAAATTCCTACATCTTAGAGTATTATAAGAAAATTCTTAATTTAAGATTAAAATAGTACCTAATGGTACTTTTCATGTCATCCACTGAACCACCTCAATCACTATTTAAAAATTTAAGCAACTTAAAATTTTAACATTTCTTAAACTTCATTATATAATCAATAGTGTTTCTAATATATCTTAACACTCTTTTTGCTATTATTTAAATACATTTCACTAAAACAATATATAAATCGAGACAAGAGACTTACAACAAATAAAATGTCTGGCTTAGTTATAATGAGTACATTAGTCAACTAATTAAGTTTATAAAGTATCATTCTTCAACTTTATCAATGCCATCTCCCTTAAATTATTCTCTTGATTCATTGGTATGGTTGTTTCCTTGCATTTCTCCATGTAAAATTTTTTAAGTATTTTCTTTGCTTACTTCCTTTGACAGATTAACACTTCACCTTTACCTTACTTGATTTTTGTTCCAACAAAATAGGTCATTAAACCAAAATCATCATCTTAAAAACTAGCATCATCTTTTGCTTGAACTCTTTAACAAATTTTGTATTGTTTCCTGTGACCAACAAATCATTAACATAAAGGAAAACAATGAAAATATAATCATTCTTTTGTTTGACATAAAGAGTGGTTTTAAATAAGTTTTTTGTAAAGCCTAAACTCTGTAAATAATTATCTATTTTACTGTATCAGGCTTTAGGCGTTTGTTTCAAGCTATAAAGAACCTTTTTAAGCAAATAGACTTTACTTTCTTAGCTTTACTCCATAAATTCCTCTGGTTGCTCTACAAATATTTCTTCCTGAAGTAGGCATTTAAGAACGTCAATTTAACATCCAATTGAAACACTTTCTACTCATTTTGTACTGCTATGGTTAGCAACAATTGAATAGTATCCAATTTAGCAACAAGAGTAAAGGTATCCGAGTAATTAGTGTCAAAAACTTGAGCTTACTCTTTAACTACAAGCCTTACCTTATGTTTGTTGATTAAACCATCTGTATAAAACTTTGTCCTAAATACTCATTTTGCTTTAATAACATTTTTACCTTATGGTTTATCAACAAGCTTCCAAGTTTTGTTTTTCATAATCATTGACATCTCTTCCTTTATTGCTTTCTTCCATTTTTTTATATTTAAGTGCCTCTTTGTATCCAACAAGTTCTGATATTGCCAGATTACTTCTCTAATAAATATTAGAATGCAATATTGTTCTTCTAATTAGAGGATTATCCTCAAGTTTATTTTGCCATTGATATATTGCTTGCTTTTTTAAAGTATTAACAGGAAAGTTAACTTTTTAATTCTATTGCTCATCCTCATTAAAGTACACGTCTCTATCGATAATCATTTTTCCTATTTATGGCTGATATATTTTGTAGGTTTTAGAGATAGAACTATAACCTACAAAGATGTTTAGAACCACTCTTTTATTGAATTTGTCATGCTTGATCTGTAGAACATGAGTAAAACACATACAACCAAACACTTTGAGAAAATTAAGTGAAGGTTTGTATCAATACCATGCCTTAAATGAAGTTTGGTCTTGTAAAGTTTTGGTAATCAGATGATTTTGCAAAAATATAGTTGTATTGATTACATTTGTCCAAAAATTTTTCGACAACTTTTTTACATGTAGTAATCTAGTCATCTTTATTATATATCCATTCCTCATTTTATTAACTCTATTTTATTTCCTCGTAAGATAACTTAAATTGTTCTGAGTTGTATTCTTTTCTATTGTTTAACCTTAAGCATTTTGTAACCACTTTGGTTTTCCACCATCTTTTTAGACTTCTAAAACACTCCGGTCATCTCTAATTTATACTTCAAGAAAAAGAATAACATATTTTAGTGAAATCATCAATAAAAATAATATAGTAAAAACTACTTATCAACGAGAGTGTTCCTTAAAGACTAGCCACATTCGTGTGGATTAATTGCAGCTTATGAAAGGTTCTTCATGTTGACTTAGGAAATAAAATCCTATTTTATTTACCAAATTGGCAAGCATGACAATTTGGTAGATGGTCTGTAAGAATTAGTAAATTTCTTGTCATTTCTTTTCTCTTCATTAGTAACATTCCTTAAAGATGACAATAGCTAAGTCTTTTATGCTAAATTTTAATTGTACTCTTCTCAGTAGAATGAGCAACATGTTTTTCTTCAGATGGATCAAATGAGAAACTTTCATATTTTATTTTCACTCTAAAAATATCCTATCTAGTAGCATCATTAATGAAGCAGTGCTTATCTATAAATGACACTTTAAATCTTTTTTCTATAAACTGACCTATACTCAACAAATTATTGTCAATATTAGGTATAAGAGAACATAAAAAATTGTCTTTATGCATGAATTTGTTATGATGCAATGGTCCTTATTTCTTTTATAGGAATGTGATCACCATTTCTTATCCTGACTTTTGTAATTACTATGAGCTACAAAATCCTTGAAGAGGTTCTGGTTATATGTCATATGATTTGTATAATTACTGTTTATTACCCAACTTTCATGCGACTCATTGCTAGAGAAACAAGTGGTAACAAAAAGTTGATTCTCTTTCTCTTGGTCAGTTACCTAAGCATTTGTTTCTTATTGTTGGGTTTTACTTTTGCAAATTATTGCCTCATGTCTATGATGGTTGCATTTGATACACTTAGCATCAGGTCTTCTCTAGCATTTGAATGGAAGTTGCCTTTTTTTGCCACATTGCTGACAAAATGTATATTTTCCCTTCAAGTTTCCATTCTTACCTCTAGTATTGCTTGAATTTGTATTTGCACCATTTTCTTCCTTACCCTTTTTTTTTTCAGCATTATGATGTTTTGCAACCATGGCTATTTCAATTGTTGCATCTTTCCTTATAAGCCTTCTTTGCTTTTGTGCCTGGAAAGCATTAAGCAACTCTGCCAATGTGATTTTTGACAAATCCTTAATGTTTTTTAAGGTTACAATGTGGCCTACTCTTTTCTACAACTCTTGAATTAATTAGTTTAAAGCTAAGTAATTTCATCTTGTTTGCATTACTAAAAAGTCTATTTGTATAATCTTTGATTGTTTCATATTCCTTCATTTTTTGCAACTTGAATTCCCTAATTAAATTCAACACCTACATATCTATTGTTCTTTTATCTTCTGCATATTCTTCTTTGAGATAGTCTCATATGGCTTTTGTTGTTTTAAGGGACATTATTTCGTAAAAATTATTGGTGATACTGCAGTAAATAAGCATGCTTTTGCCTTTGATTTTTTCATCTCCTTCTCCTTTTATGTTTTGATATGAGCCCTAATGGGATGATTTTGCAGGGGTAGAAATTTGTAATCCTCTTCCACAACTTCCGAAAGATCTAAAGCATCCAAATAAATTTTCATTTGAACTACCCATATCTGGTAGTTATCTCCATCAAAAATCGATAAAGTAATTGGTGAGAAACTAGTTTCAGCATTCATATTATTAATTGAATTCAATTACAGAATCCTTAAGAAAAGAGCTCTAATACCATTTGTTAGTTTTACAAATGAAAATCAGAAGACCATGAAAATACCAAACAAACACTTTTAACCAAAAAAAAAGATAGAAGATTGTAAAATAAAGAAAGCTGAAAGTTGTGTTAAGGAAATTCAATCTTTAATTTGATTCAATAAATTTATATTTAAACATGTTTGAAAATAATTGAAAAAAAAAAAAGATCATGGTTATACATTTCAACCATAAATTAAAATATGATAATAAACTAACTAATTACTAAAGATTAGGATATGCACAAACTAAAATCAAACAATATAAGAAAACGTGGACATGTTTTAGTCCTAAAGCAACTAATTAACACATATAGAGGCAATTGATTCTCTTAGTTAGATGAATAAACTATCTTATTCTTATGTAACATGAAAATTACACGAGTCTTTCCCTTCTTCATAGTAATTTAAGATGTTCATTTTAACTTTTGTAATCTATTTTGAGTTTCTATTAAGTTGTATGTATTACTAGCCGTGTTGACATTCAAAAGATAAAAAGATGGCTTGTTCCTTTCTAGTGACATGGAAAAGTAATTGTTTTATGAGATAATTACAACTCAATTCCTCCGGGGTTTGGTTTTCAGTTTCAATATCCACCAATTCATAATTAAGACAGAGCTCACAAAGTGTGTTAGAATAATTGACAATGGCATTCATCATTGAAACAACCCAGCACAAATTTATGAAGGCCAACACCAGTGACAAGAGCAAAACTACAGATCAAAATATATGTCCAAGTATATCAGACAAAGGAAAGAAAATACACCTCCACTCTTCGGACTCTGGAATAGACATATGCTTCCGACAGTACCTAAATAAAATGGTTTACATCGTGTGCGAATTGTGGCCTTATGACAAACTGATATGGCCAAGGAATAACTTTGTGTTTAGTAAATACAAGTGAATTGCTGTGGATATATCAAGTCCTAAGCTTTGCTGTAAATAGCCAGCAAACTGAACTCCAAGAAACACCCTGGTAGATTAACCAATATGACCAAACTACAGCTTCTGTGTCTTCTATACATTTTAGTTTTTGCTGCTCTAGTATCTAAGTGCCATTCCCAAGAAAGGAAGGTAAAATATTAACTTGTGCCCTTGAATACATCATTCACATGTTGGATGTTGCCTGTATATACCCTTGCGGGAAAAAAAGTCTTAAATTTTATACAATGTGCTCAATGTAATTATAATTGACATATAATGAATTTGGTCGATAACCCTACTCGGAGGATACTAAACAAGCAGAGATTTATGCAGGTACATGTCGTATATATGGGAGGAAAACCAAAGGGAGATGTTCCAGTGGCATCCTTGCACCACTCGATGCTAGAAAGAGTTCTTGGAAGGTTATTTATTGCTAGTCCTATTATAATTAGGAAACTATTACTTTGTTGAGATAAACAAATTAATATTTATGAAGTATATTACAATTTTCAACATGTAATTTATCAACGGGCTCTTTGGGTCAGTGCTAGATTTTCCTATGTTCACTTCAGAAAGTTGAGAGTTTTCTAACGTCCATCGTATTAACCACTTAATGTTTTGTTTTGATCACAGCACGACATCTGCAAAAGAGTCTCTAGTTTACAGTTATGGAAGAAGATTTAACGGGTTTGCAGCTAAATTATCAGCTGAAGAAATGGCAATGTTATCAGGTCATATTTTTGTTAAAGTTGTACAAAAAGGTTCACATATGTTTCTGATATCGGGCATAACTTCCATTCCATTGTGTTTGCAGAAATGGAAGGTTTTGTCTCAATTCTGCCTAACATACAGCTAAAGCTTCACACAACAAGATCATGGGATTTCATGGGTTTCACTCGATTTTGTGTTGGAGGTTCTAAAGGGGGAGATGTTATCATAGGACTGCTAGATACAGGTTACACAAATCCATTGCATTTGCTACTATGAACTTATTTTTTGAGAAAGTTCTTCACATGGTACATAAACCTGGTAAGATTTGGTTACTTCATAGGAATCTGGCCAGAATCAGGGAGCTTCAGTGATGAAGGATTTGCTCTTCCACCTTTAAAATGGAAAGGAACATGCCAGGCAAAAAACCTTCACCTGCAACAAGTAAGAAAAATTTTCCTATCAACTTACTATTATTTTGATATAAGTGGAAACTAATGGACGAGCCAAATTTCACAGCAAAGTTATCGGAGCCCGATACTACAATAGTGATGATAACATCATTGGCAATACAGACATTAAGTCTCCTAGGGACACAGATGGACATGGATCTCACACTGCTTCAACTGCAGCAGGTAGAGAGGTGGCTGGAGCAAGCTACTTCGGCCTGGCTGAAGGACTTGCAAGAGGTGGACTCCCTCAAGCAAGGATTTCTGTGTACAAGGTTTGCTGGCAATATGGGTGCGCTGTTGCAGATGTTCTTGCTGCTTTTGATGATGCAATTGCAGATGGAGTTGATATTGTATCTGTTTCCCTAGGTGCAGATTTCCCGCTCCAATATTTAGAGGATCCAATAGCAATTGGATCCTTCCATGCAATCAAACATGGGATATTAACCTCAAATTCTGCTCGAAATATCGGCCCATGGCCAGGTTATGCAAGTAATTATTCACCTTGGTCCCTAACCGTGGCTGCTAGCAGTGTTGATAGGAAATTTGTATCAGAATTGGTCCTTGGCGATGGACAGATAATCCCGGTAAGCTCCCGCGAGAAATGCTATATCTGTTTCCCATTCATTGGAGCCTGTTCTTGGCTGTTAAACCATTGTTTCTTGCCTACAAAAATAACAGGGAGTGGTCATCAATAGCTTTGAACTCAATGGAATTTCATTTCCCTTGATCTGGGGAGGAGACGTTGCAAACATTTCTGCCGGTAGGACATCTCTAAGTTCAAGTGATTGCCTTCCAGGGGATCTGGATTCACGGAAAGTCAAAGGAAAGTTTGTTCTTTGTGAATTTCTTTGGGATGGTTTAGGTGTCAACATGGCTGGGGGAGTGGGTATGATTATATTTGCACCATATTTCAATGACGTTGGCTTTACCTTCCCTTTTCCAACTACCCTAATTAAATATGAAGACTTCCCCAGAATATTGTACTACATCAGATCTTCTAAGTAAGAGATCGCCGAATCCATTTCTCTCCAGATTTTAGCAAAATCTTTCAGTATCATCCCCATTCTGCATCACTTATAAAGAATGACGATGAATCAAGACATTTCAGGAATCCAATAGCTACTATTCTGGCTAGTGAAACTTGGAAAGACATTATGGCACCTACTGTGGCTCCTTTTCATCAAGAGGTCCCAATCCCATCACTCCTGATATTCTCAAGGTAATAAATTTCTAAAATCTTTGCATCTTTTCCATTTCAGTGATAATTTATCTAACAAATGATATCCCACGTGATCAAAATGATCAGCCTGATCTAACTGCACCTGGCGTCGATATCCTCGCTGCCTGGTCACCTGTTGCTTCCCCTTCAAATTGGCATGATACGGACAACAGAGTGTTAAATACAACATAATTTCTGGAGCATCAATATCTTGCCCACACGCTAGTGGAGCGGCGGCTTATTTGAAGGCTACTAATCCAAGTTGGTCTCCTGCTGCGATCAAATCTGCACTCATGACAACAGGTAAGAAAGAATAATATACTGTTTAGCTGTTTATCATTCTCAAACATTCCCACTTGGTCTCTGTTTCCTTCAAAACAGCCTACGTGATGGACCCAAAAAAGAATAATGATAAAGAATTTGCATATGGATCTGGTCACATCAATCCAGTTAAGGCAGTAGATCCTGGTTTAATTTTTGACGCATCCGAAGCAGATGACATCAACTTCCTCTGCAAGCAGGGTTACAACACCACAACACTAAGAATTGTCTCGGGTGATGAAAATGAATGTGAAAGTACAGAACCTGGCAGGGCGTGGGATCTGAACCATCCCTCATTCTCATTAGCCATTGAAGACGGCCAGAAGATCATGGGCTTTTTACAAGGACTGTTACCAATGTCGGCGAACCAAATTCAACCTACTATGCAAGTATTTACATGCCCTATCCTCTCAAGATCACAGTAGAGCCATTCTTTCTTTCATTTTCAGCTGTAGGAGAGAAGAAGTCGTTTATTGTGCAGGTTAACGGACCAGAGATAACTCAGCAACAAATTATATCAGGCTCCATTGTCTGGAAAGATAGAATGCATGAGGTGAGAACACCACTTGTGGTTTACGCAGTCCTTCCATCAGCATTTAGCTTCTCCAGTAATTCTCCTGAACGTTTGAAGAATTTTGCACCGCAAGGCTCCTCCAGGTATCAAAAAAATGGGATTCTGGAACATGTCCCAACAAAACGGTACCGAGAAATGTTATGTTACTAAGCAGAACAGCTGTCCAGCAACCGCGAAGACTTCATCAGGCATTAATAAAACTTCAGCAGGGTCCATCACCTGTGAGTGCAAAATAATAAGAGATTCTCTTTCTTTTTCATATACTTGTTATTTAACTCTCTACTTCCATGAACATCTGAAAGCAGAAGCTGAAACCTTTACTGGCTCATCATTTTCTTTCATTTCCATTCATCTTATTCCATGACTGGAGCATGATAGCCTAGCGATGAAATTGAAGATAAATACTTCATGTTTGCCAACTCCAACTTTCTGCAAATTTGTTTCTTTAATGACATTCTCATTGCTAAGAAAAAAAAAATGGAACTGTGGCATTTGCACTATGGTCTGGTGGGATATTGCCACAGGAAATTCTATAAAGTGCCGTGTTCTAAAATTAGTATCACTTTGTTAAATAATATGCCAAATAGGATCCACTGAAAGATGTACATCTGTAGGAAGCATTCACTGAAAACAATGCAGCATCCACAATTTTATTATGTCACAATATATATGGAAGAAGTTTGCTTCAAACTTGAGCATAGTAGAATCACTATATTGGAGATAAAGATTGAAGCATTGTATACTTTACAACAAAAAGGACAACAATATATTTGTAAAGGTTAGTGAAAGCTGTGATACAAGGATGAATATAAAAATTTGTATCACATTCCAACATGGTGACGCCAGTGTTTGTAAATGCATGTGATAAGTACATAGAGAAAATTGCAGTTGCTGGATAGCACACAGCATCTACATGAACAATAAGTCGAGAAACCTTCTTAAGGGCCCCAAAGATCTTAGCATTTAGAGAGGTGAATTGAGATTGCTTTATTTGCTTTGCCGGCAGAGCTGCACAAATTCAACAACGCCAAACTGCAACTTGTTCAGAGGTTATGTTACTGGTCACTCAAAGACAAGAGTTGCACTGGAAACACCAAATCAAAATTTGCTAAGCTGAGTTACAAAAAGGTGTTTAACTAAAAAAATGGAAGGAGGAAGGAGACTTATAGTTAAAAACTCACCAAGCCTGCTTGATTTTCTAGATTGCTAGACTTCAAGCAAAAACTACATCTGAACGGAAGATGTATTTGATGCCCTTAATAACATTCTGAGCTTCATGCAACATACACTTGTCACCATGAATGTGTAAGAGAGCCATTCCTTCAGTAGGAGCCACCTACAGAATTTGAATTGCACAAATAGACAATTTTATTTTTCAGAGAGTGCAACTATACTACTAAAGCTAATCTAAATGAAAAAGAAAAGATCAAAAGGGTTGTGCTTGTATAACAAATAAATGATGCAGGGGAAAAGATAAAAGGAAAGACAAATACAGAAAAGGAATTTACCTCAGCCACAAGATTATTCCTTGAACCATAGAAGACAGTCTCTCCTCCAACTAAAGGATCCGAGGAAGAATCATTGGGATTTCTTGAATCATTTTTACCCTTGGCTTTAAAACCACCACTCAAATATATTAACAAAGTATAATGGGTGCGCTTTCCATCTCCAAGATTGACACTTTCATCAATGTGCTTTCCAAAGCGCTGACCTACCATATACCTGAAATATAGAGAACCAAATATCCTGAACATCAAAAGAATTCAAGATTGATGGTAACAACATTTCAGGGGTTACATAAGCAGATCATAATGGAAATTTTAATTTGATGGAAATGCCTCTTAGTATCAAACCAAAATAATCCTTTCTAATCTGATCAAGATTATCCCCATCTCAGAGTACAGAGATGGTTTATGATATGTGAATAAACTCTATATGGTTATACAAATCCTCTATGTACTAGTTTGCAGTGTTAAACTGATTGGCATGCCAGCTGATCCAGTACTTACATATTATGGATCCATATGAAAAAAATGAGATCAAATTCACAGGGAAGAAAATTCAATGAACCTGTAGAATCTGATATTTGGATTCAAGCCAACCGCAACCTTCCCCCGAATTTTAATATCAGTGAATAATTTACTAAGTCCAGACTCCCATATTGCCTCTGCAAGAACAGGATCATTTACAGAAATTCGATCATTATCTCTATAAGCTTCGCCTTTTAATGGGCCAAGACTCCCCTGGTGAACAAAACCTAATGATTCAGCAACTTTGACAAATGCCTTTGATTCAGCAGATGTGAAGAAATTTTGCACCTGAATGTCATAAATACGAAACTGTTAGAACTGAGAAATTTACAAGAAAATTGTTGAAAAGAAGATAATGTTTTATGTAATTTAAACAAGCCATATATCCAGGAAACTCATTTGTGCCTACATGAGATAAACATTAATCTAAAAGCGGAATATCATTCACACTCAACAAGTCAATTTCCTCATCAATCACTTCACCTAAAACCATATTTAACTTTTATTCCCCTAATTTGCACTTGACATCCATCCTTGAATTCTTTCCACCATCTAAATCTCCACCTAATTTATTCTCTCCACACCTTCAACCTCAACATCATTTGCTGATTCTTCTAAGCGTATAAAAAATCTGTGTATGACCAAACTCCTGTAATTCTCGTCTCTCTGTCATTGATCCCCTGCCTTTACATCAATAAATTCGCTCATTTCCTATCATTTCTGTCCCTACAACCAACCATCTCCATATTGCAGCTACAATCCCTATGTGAATATTTCGGTTTCCCAGTATCCAATGCAGCTATGTAACAAAAGACCTGAGTATGCTTGTCCACACCATCCTTCCCTACTTGTACAAGAAACTACCAGTGGGTGCAAAATCAATCTTTCTTAAATAAGACATTACTCAAGTTCAAAGTCTGCAGGTACAAGCAAGCACAATCTTTAGCTTGTCAGTCTGCCAACAATCTGGAACTCCACTCATGCAGCCAGTCAGCCACAAAATGAAATAAAAAGGATCAAGCTCAAATTCTGCTTCTAGCTTGAGCACTAGCTCAAGGCTTAATTTAAAAATTATTTTAGCAAAATCAAATTCCATATTAGAGGTTCAAGAGTAACTAAGCAATGCATTAAAATTTTTATCCTTACTCTTATACCTACCCAAACACCAAATTTAGATCTCTCCACAAGACTACATTTCTAAGTCAAAAGACTTCCAACTCTACACTCATAAGCTCAACCTAGTTTAGTAAATGAAAATTCATTAACAAGATTATAACAAAGCTATATCTACAAGTAGCTTGGTTCATTTCCAAAATTTCCTCCAGTAGAATCAAAATCCTAGCAACATGAACCCTCATACAAAATTACCTCAAAAATGAAACCACAACATAGAATTCACCGCAGCACTTAAAAATAAAGGAGGGTGCAACCGGTATTATCAAAATTGATGACAATTAAGCTGACACATTTACATTGCTAAAATAAAAAAATAAATAAAACCCTGGCATACCACCCATAGCAGAGGAAAATTAATGGAAATGCAAAAATGGGAAGAAATTGAAACGACATACAAATAACTCCGCAGACATAGTAGAACAGAGCGATAAATATGCCCGAAAAAAAAAGGAAAGGAATTGTTGAGAATTTGGAATTGGGAACGTACAGTGAAGAGATCCGTGTCTTTGAGACGTGAAATCTGAAGATTTTGTTTGGGTTTAACAAAAGGCCACTTGGTTGTTGTTGATTTCTTGTTATCTGCTTTTCTTCTCTCCCCCATTTTCCTCTTCTTTGTCTCCGCCTCCGCCATACCACCAACTCTTCCCATTCTGCGTTTCTTTTTGCCAAATGTAGCCCAGCCCAGCCCAACCATTGGGGTAATAACATCTGAGTCCCTAATAATCTTATATTTTCAAAACTAACACATTCTATTTTCATTTGTATCAAATGGTTCCTAATCCATATTGAATGACCAAATTACCCTTATAATTAGCAACTTTAACTATAAAATTATTGCCATTTGATTACTCCAACTTTCATAACACAAATTAATGCATATTGTGTCAAGAGGTTATAAATTTGTGAGTCTTCTTCATGTCTTTAATTAGTTGCTCAAAATTCAACAACTTGTCAATTACAAAGTTTGATTTAGAAGATCAATTCAACTACATTCAATTAATGGCATTAATTTTATGACCAAAAGCACCCTTCATTATTCTACGGTTTGTTCTTGGGCTTTGTTTTCATTTTTGGGGAGAGGGGGAATCGGGATGGGTGAGGCTTATATTAGAGAAATATTCAACACTCCCTCTACACTCTTTCTTCATCACCATATGATGGAAGAGTTGGCATTCATTATCATACTCCATTTTGAAACATAATGTTTTTGGAATATGTGATGAGTTTAGAAATGTATATTGGAGTAAACCAATACCAATAAGATACACTAGTTGTTCTATTAATTATTTCAATTGGGTAAAGCCTCTTTTAATGAGTCATGCAAGAGATTTGTATTTGAATTTATAATTACGAATAAATTATACTTTATATATTTTATATTTTTTAACGTAAAATTTAAAACGATTAATGTAAAATTTAAAATATATAATATAAAAAATTTTGATTAAGAAATATAAAAATTGAAATAATTAATATAAAATTTAAAATATATAACATAAAATATATTTAAAATAATTAATAGAATACTTAAAAAAATTAAATATACCTTACTTGCAG
>CP135533.1:3201730-3273122 GCA_032402905.1 Khaya senegalensis
AAATAGAGGGACAGACTTGACTCTCCCATCGAAACTGCGCCACGTGACAGAGTCATACTCCATTGTTCGAAGTGACTGTCAAACAATGTTGCGTTGTCAAACATTTATTCGTTGGTCACGCACTCACCGTACGATGATGTTGACGATTTGCCTCAATTTAGTTATTGCTCTCTTATATTTTAATGCTTCTTTTCGTGGACTTAAACCACTAGTTTTTATCTTTTTACATAATTAGTCGTTCTTTAACCTTTCTCTTTCTTTGCCTACTCTTACCAAAACAAGATATGCCATCGATTTATGAATCTCTCTCTGTTTTTTTGTTTATGTTATTTTTCATTGATTTTGATTTGCCTTTTTTGTGGGGTAAGTTCTTGAAAGGGAAAGACTGTGATGGCAGAAGATGATGAAAAAGGCAGATAACATGTGCTCATGGTCTGTGTATAAAGGAGAGTCATACATCAACGACGGAAAGATCCTCTGCGTTTCATCTTTAGGGTTACCATCTTTTGTCATTTTTGTGCCTGTCTGATTCTTTTTGGGTTCTCCACTGGCTTAGATTTTTCTCGTTGTTTCTCTGACTGTTTCCTGGAAAAATTTTGACGTTCTCTCCCGAATTTCTCTTTAAATTTTTTGATACTCACCCTTTTTTTGTTGTAAATTCTCTTTGTTGGATTTGGGTTGTCAGTCTTCTCATTCAATCCGGACAAATAATATTTTTTTTTTGGAGGTTTTGATCGTAAGTTTGCTTGTAAATAGTGAACTATCAGTGATTGATAACAATATTTCTGGGTTATCGCCAACTGTCGGTGAGTTATCTTACTATTAATAGATGATTATATATGATTTTTCGTTTAGGGTTTCCTCGAATCGTATGAGTTAGTTCAATTGCATGATCAACTAGATCATGGTGAGAGGAAAAATCCAGATGAAGAAAATCGAGAATGCTACAAGCCGACAAGTGACTTTTTCCAAGCGTCGAAACGGCTTGCTGAAGAAGGCTTACGAGCTATCGGTTCTCTGTGATGCAGAAGTTGCGGTGATAATCTTCTCACAGAGGGGAAGACTCTACCAGTTTTCAAGTCCTGAGTACGTTTTCTTTTCCTTTAAAGAAAAAAATTATAATAGGAGGTCTCCAAATATCTCTCTTTAATTCTACTTTTGTTGCATCTTAACGAGCATCAAAATATTATTGTGTTGGTAATGATGTATTTTGTGCTAGTATATAAATGCTTGATGCACCAACTATGTGTGAGTAGTTGCACTAGTAACTGAGGTCTTGTGCACATTAATTTAGGGCTTTAATGTTGTGTCAATTGACATGTTTCTGGTGTCCCTCATTTGGTCTCAATCGTACCTGGCTCCATGATTCCTTTTTATTTGATTTGTACTACATAGATTCTGAGAAAAAAAAAAATCTTTATAGATTTGGGTACCTATTGTTGGTTTTCCTCCTTTGATACAACTTGTAATTGCAATATCTTTATTCAGTCCTTGGTGCAATAAATCAAGATGAAAGTATTTAGTTTTCGTTGATCATGGTAGGAAACATTTTGTTGCAATATAAATGTCTCTTTGTGTATTTTTGTGTGTTCAGGTATTTGTATTTGCATTTCATATTCCAATTTTATATTTTACTCTAATGTTACAACTCTTAATGTACTTATTACAAGTTTTGTATTGGAGTTTTCAATTTTTATATGAGATGCTTCAAATTTTCTGTTACCAATACATCCAATATATTGTAGTTAATTCCGAATATTTTGCTGCAAATTTATGAAAAGTACAATGAGTGGCTGTAATTAATTGTTATATGACTTCAAAATCATTAGTTAACTAATGAATTAATGAGTTAAAAGTACACGCAGAACATAAAACTGTTTATATAGTAGTAACATACAAATTCTAGAATTACTAGTTTGATTGAATGGAAACTTTAAAAAGAATATTAACTTTCGATGTAGCAAGATCTTGACTGGCAAACAGTTTTATTCGGTGGTTAAAGTAATATTTCTCTCATGTCGGTTTATTGTATATGCTATTTTGCTCTAGAGAATTAGAAAAGATGTGTATATTCGTTGTTCGTATATGTTCGACGTTTATCATGGTAATCCGTATGACCAGTTCAATGAAGGAGACACTTTTATTGCTTGCCCTTTGGAACTTTATGTGATATAAACTGTTATCGTTTTTCATAAATTTATTGAAGTCCTTGAAATTTTGATAGATGCCATGTCCTTTTTTTTTATATTGAATCATAACAAATTTTCTCTTCTACATATCATGAAACGCTGGAAATCTTTCAAGTTAAATTCTAGGGTACCCACTGAATATCTGGATCATTCTTTTAATGTTTTCACACACTCTACCCCATCTTATATCATACATAAAAGAAAATTAAAAAAAATTCCTCCTCAAAGAGTTGTTTGAAGGAGAATCGATCCTTTAACATTTTACTTCTATGATGTTGGCCGAATCAACTATGTCATACACAAACCATTGAATGTGTAGATTATTATCATGTACTAACCTTCGTATATTTGATTGAACTGTTAGGAATTAGGTTATATTGGCACATTCTGCATCAAAATAGTGTGTTAATGTTAGTTATAGAACTCGGCAGAGACTGCACGCCAAGATAGTGCCGCTGGTGGCTTGAGCGAAAATCAAAGATGGAAAATATAGAATATCAGAACCTCACCGCCAACCTGTCACTCACTAGTGGCTCAAGTGGCGGATAACCAGATTCTTAGCGCCAATGTAGTACTCACTTATGGCTTGAGCAAGGTTTTGAGGTTGGAAAACAGTCTTTGCACTAATCGAATGCTACCTTTTAGCTCGAGTGGTGCATGATTGTTTATCATATAACCTGCATACCAAGTGCCCGTTAACCTCTAGCTTGACTGGCCTTTTTAGCTAGACCCTATCAAGACGACACCAACCTAGCACTTGAGCAATCATCGTAAAATCACGACTTAACCCATCAAAATTTTATTTGGGGGTTGTGATAGCTAGTGCGAGTTTTTATGTTTTCAGAGCATATCTGGTGCTTTTGAGTGCAAGAAAATTGTGTTTTCTTGTTTCAATTGTGAGAGAAAACAATCAAGTTCTTTGTGAATGATATTTGATAAGTTTGGCTCTCTTGATAGCCTTCACCATAGTTTATACTCAAAAACTCAACCATGAAGATCTTAGTGTTCCGATTGCTATTTATGACTAGAATTCATATGTGTTGAATAGGTAGTTTAAAGATTATACAAGGAAAAATATTTCAGAGTTTTGAAGACAAAATTATTTAGAGTGGATCACTCAATAAGTTAATAAAGATCAAGCTACAAGAGTTTTTTATAAAGTCACTAGTTGTAAATTTTATTCTATTAGTGATATTTTAGTTAGCTCATGTATTAGTTCAAGAGAAGAATTTCTATCTTACGGAGTTTTACACAAAATTTATTTTCAATAACAAATCCATGTCTTTTGGGTTTAAGTTGTTTTGTTACTTTAGATTTTATTTGTTATTGTGAATTTGTGATATTGATTTAATTAAGGATTATTGATATAAAGTTAACAAATTTTAACATATTTTAATTTAATGATAATTTAAACTTTTCGTTATCAATAACACCCTTCATCCCCTAGGTGTTTTAGTGTTAAAATTTTGTGGTTCTTAATAATATTGTCTCATGGTTGCCTAATTCCCTTCTCGTGAACTGGCACCTGCAATTTAGTTATTTTAATGTCTTTTGTTTAGTTTGAATATAAAATCCAAAACCACTTCAGTTCACACCCTGTGGAGGATCATATAGTTTGTCATTGTACTGCGTATGAAGCTGAGGAGACACCTCTTTGTGCTAAAAGCAAACAATTTAAATTCAAGAAATAGGAACTGTGGGTTTGATTCGGTTTTATATTGAAATTCAGGTGTTACATGCTTTACTGGATTAAGGATTTGCTAATTCAATTCAATTGTGAAAAGGTCTAAGATTAGTCGGTTGATTTTTAAGGTTTTCTATGTTGGAGATTTTTTGGATCAGACATAACATATTTATGATTTATAAGACCTTCGGTAATGATGTACATACACTAACTATTGATATACTGAAAATACAGAAACTTGTTACACAAAGTAATGGTAGGGTTTTGTGCAACACAGTGTGTTATAGTTGATGGCCAGTTTTCGGTGAAATAAGATTCAGATTAGAGATTTTCTTTCTTCTTCCTCTAATTTATTTACTTTAATCTGTATGAGTTTAGACCTATGCCTTGTAGCCACCATGAATTTTAAGCTGTATTTCCTAGCACTTTGTACGCAAACTAAAATCATATTTATAACAAGTTACGCAAACTAAAATCATATTTTTAATAAGTTCCGTCTTGGTTGAACTTTTATTGGAATCTTATCTTTTTCTACTCCTTAATTCTAACCCGATGCCTTATCACATATTTTGCACATTCTGTAGCATAAAGCATTTTTTTTTTTAATTACAGTCATGTACTAAATTGTTTAGTCTCGTTAATCAGCACAATTTCGTATATATAAACAGATAAATTGTCTCTTGGACCTTAAAAACATTATCCTTTCCAGCCTTAAATGTGACTGGATAAGAAGAATAAAATGTGGAACTTCTTGTCGGGGCACAACTTTTTTTTTTTTTTTTTTGTTTCAGATGATAAATTGATGTGCTTAAACTCAAATTAGTGCGTACAATGTCTTCTAGGGTGGTAGAGGAAATGCATCTCAAGTACGCAACGATTAGATATGAGAGCTGTAGAGACTCAACTGAAGCTGTTTTGACAAATAAGTTCACTACCATTTTGTTTTCACAGGAGTTATAAGATTTAAATGTACATAAATACATTTATATATTCCTGTTGAACACTTGATCAAATTTGATGGCAAATTTCCCTTATTTGAGGCTAATAATTACTTTCAATTAATGGCATAATTTTTTTTATTAATTAAGATTAAATATTCAAAAAGTAACAAGTTAGTTATATCCACTTTGTAATAGCTCATGTGCCGCTGCCAAATTTTTTTAAAAGCTGTTTATTTTGTATTCATTCGCTTGGCATGAAGTCAACTGTAATGTCCTTAAATTCCAAGGATCTTTTTCTCCTTTTATCCTTTGCTAAATACTCTCCTAGCTTTCTCTAGAGTTCAATATCACATGCCGTTTTTCTAGGGTGAGATGAATTTTTTTTACCATGATTGATGGACAACATTAAACAATATCTGTTTAATTTACTTATTTATTTTGAAATTCTTCATTGAAGCTACATGCTATGTAATATATTTAAGTGAACTTATATATAAGATGTTAAGGAATAACTTCATTTCGTTGTGGTAATTCCGCATAATTATAGATACGAACTGGAAAAAGTAGGCCATGTTATCATATTTTACCACACAATCTATGAACTATATTTTATTTACTAACTTAGAAGAGCAATCTACTGTATTTGCATTGTTTTTTGGGTTTTTTGCATTAAAAAGGTTATATTTATAGATGACCTCATTCTTTTGGATGTTTCAGGATGGCAAGGATAATAGAACGATACTATAAATACACAAAAGATGTGCAAACTGACAGACTTGGAATGGGACAATACATGCAGGTTAGACTTCCTTCTAAAATGTTAATACTACTCGTTAGAAATCTGAAGAAGTTTTACATCCAGTGTTTGTAAAAGATTTAAGAAATAATCTTCTTGCTTGTTTTAAGCTCTTAGGAGATTTTCAAATATATGCAGTAGAAAGAAATATGGTGAAAATTTGATTACATGATTTTAGAAAAAACTTTCCACTTTGACAAAGGATTTATAGCCATTAAGAGAGTTTTTTGCACATTTATGTGTTATTTTTTATTTATCTCAATTGCAGTCCTAGAATGTTCGTTGCCTTAGTCAAGTTCATATGTTGTCATTCCTGAATCATGGAATGCTGCCATGTTTGAAACCTTTTCAGCTCTTCTGAAGAAATTACAGTAGAAAGTGGTTTCTTTAAATCTTGTCAAGGAAATATTTTCACTATTATATATATAGAGTAGTTTCTTTTATGTGATTATGCAAGAACTAAAGTAGAAAGCTATTGCTTTGAATCTCATTAAGGAAATCTTTCTGCTGTTGCATGTATATCGTTTCTTTAAGGTGATCATGTCAAGAAATCTTCCCATGATTGCATGTGTCGTATTTCCTTCTAATGGTTTATAAAAGGCATAAAGTCATTCCTTGAAACATGATTGTATGTGTCGTGTTTCTTTGTAATGACTTTATAAAAAGCATGAAGTCATTACTTGAAACATGTTAAAGAAATCTTTAGCTACTGAGATTGATAGATAATGACACACACACACACACACACACACACACATAGTCACTGGGTGTGTGTCTGTGTTTATGTATATGTGTGGTGGGTGGGTGGGTGTTTATGTATGTGTGTGGTGGGTGGGTGGGTGCAAATGTGTGCATGTATGTGTGCGCGTTCGTATGTGTATGTATACGTGCGTGTGTGCGTGTGTATGTATGTGCATGTGTGTGTGTGTGTGTGTCTGTGTGTCTGTCTGTCTGTGTATGGGTTTGTATATGTATGTATGTGCATGTGTGTGTGTATGTTTGTATGCGTATATGTGCAAGCATGTGTTTGTATGTCTATCTGTGTATGTCTCTGTATGTGTGTGTATGTGTGTATGTATGTATGTACAAACAGAAATTTTTAAATAAAATAAATATAATATCTATTCAATAAAATTATGTTATATATATTTAAAAAATTTAATACTGAGTCATAAAATTATTAGATAATTTTATTAAAATTATTTTATTCAAAATTTTCTCAAAATCAAATGTGCACCAAAAGAAGTTCCGAAAAGCATCATCATATCAAAAATGCTTTCAACAATGTCGCCGTAGTATTTCCACCACATTCTTCTTTACTATGTTTGCTAAATGACAGGAGATAGTTGTTCATTATTGTACTTTATTTTCGAGATCACGGCCTAAATGAGTTTATAGGTGTGCGTGACATTATCAAGGTTTGTTGTTCTATATTTTGGATGGGCAGGATGCTTACTCTTTATTATTTACAGTCCCTTCATTATCACACACTCATCAAAATCCAATTCTTGCTAGTGAAAGTAGCGTGCACAGCTACAATTCTTTTTCTTTACATTGTTTGTTGAACGTATCAGTGTAAATATAACTGGTCATTATTTAACATACTGCTTCCTGTTAGGAAAGAAAATAGAAAATTACTGTGTGATCTTCATCTTTCAGGGACAATTTGTTTGATTCTTTCATGCAGTAATGTAAAGGTTGTATACCTGTCAAATGAATCACATCAATTTTAATGATTTTCTTGCAACATGTAATTCCACATGCAGCAATTGAAGCACGAAATAGCAAGTATGGTCGAGAAGATTGAGCATATTGAAGTTTCTAAACGGTTCATAGCTAAACTGATACTTTCCTTCCATATTAGTGGTACATCTAACATATGCTTATATAACTATTACTGAATGTGTTTGTAATTTTGATGCCACAGGAAACTTTTAGGTCAGGATTTGGGTTCGTGTACCATTGAGCAACTACAAGAGATTGACAGCCAGCTACAACGAAGCTTGTGCAGCATCCGAGCTAGAAAGGCACGCAGCAACCTGAGCTTACTAATTAGTTTTTTTTTTCTTTGTTAGTCTTCAGTAATTTTAATTTTCTAATTCATGATTTCTTCTTATCAAATTCACACATATCCCAATCACGTCCAATCTTCATTGTAGGAGACCAAATCTTTACTGGATGCACGGAGGTAATTGTAAACTAACAGTTTAGCAATGGTGTATGTTTCAGGATCAACTATGCAAGGAGCAGATTGAGCAACTAAAAGAAAAGGTAAGATGAATATGTAACCCACGCAGGCTTTTGTGAATATGCAGTACTACTACTAGGGTTTAGCCCGCAACTTTGAAGCTTTTCATTGTGTTTTAATACACTTTGCGCGGTCTTTGGTAATCCAGGAGAGGCGTTTGCTGGAAGAGAATGTCAGATTACGTACAGAGGTGAACCTTTCATGCCTTTATTCATAATTTCCATTCATTTTTATCAACCAGTTCCATGCAGTGTATGCATTTGTTTAGTGACTCAAATGTGTTAGTTGTTTGTGTTTTCGGGTCCAAAAATTAAGATGCACCAAGTAATTTCCTGAAGTCTTAACAAACAAACACAGATCACCCTTCATTGTCTGTACGGTTCAATGGCTCCACATTAAAATGTGACCACTCAGTGACTGGGAAAAGTTAAGGAAAATTGGTTGAATTGAAAATTGATACTTGAAAAGTCGGCCTCCAAATTAGGACAATGAGAAGGGTGTCAATCTGAAAGCCTTGTTCATTAGATAATCATTTACATTAGATGCAGGCATATTTACTTATATAATTTTGCTTGGGGGCAGGAAATTAAATGTATTTTTTGATACAACTGTTGCACTTTGATATTAGTGTGGTGGAAATCCATGGCAGACATCTACCAAACCGAAAGCAGCTGTAACCCATAACATCCCAAATTGCCAGAGCTCGGAGATAGAGACTGAATTGTTCATCGGACTTCCTAAAAGACAATAACCGACGCCATTGGCTGCTTGCAAGCAATCCTCCAAGCGTGCACATAAACGTTCCTTGTAAAATATGGATTATTATTATTATTACATAAAATACTTGGCCTCTGAATTAATTTTATTTTCAATGTCACGCAATAAACCAGAAGTAGTGCAGCATGAGAGCATCATTTGTCAGTCATATAATCTAATGCATGATTTTGGTGCTGAAAATGTCGTCAAAATCTTTTATTAATGTAGAATTATGCTTTTCAATGTATGTAGTTAATACATCAGTATAGTTTGTTGATTTGTATTAAATATATCTTTCCAATGTTGAATAGCTGCAGAGGGTATTTCAGTTATTTCAGTCGGGATCGGGTAGCCTGTTTGATATAAACAAACAATCTATATCCTCATCAAATATTATTAAAACCTTAGGGACTCGGATGTTATTACTCCATTTCAACGGCTCCGTAGCATTTGGGCTTGTGTTGCGCTGGGGTTTGAACTGGAAGGCAGGCTTTGGAGTCTTCTCAAGCTAAAGAATTACAAATTTCTTCCTGCAATTTACACGGGTAACAGTTTATTCAATTTGTCGTACGCGATGTACTCTCAAAGGAGTACTGATTCACTGAATAGCAAATTTTGACCATTGGTTTCACAACTGATTGATGGCTTCCCAAAAGATTATAACTGTTAAATTAAGACCAGTCTGGTCTACTCTATGACATCTATCCCAGTTCCAGGCTGTAGAATAGCAGAAAGCAGCAGCATACGCTCCCTTGCTCTTTCTCTATTTTTCTCATAATTGTCACCTTTTCATGTAAGAAAGCAAAACCAAATAACAGATGAGAGAGACAGAACCCATTACTCACAAGAATTTGTTAACGAATGCAAGAAAATCTATGTCATTTGTGCTAGATCATTTCTCATAATGTTTGTACCACTAATATATATTACAAAATTGATTATCATATGCTGCCCACTGATATAAATAATTGATTATAAATGTCATTTATTAAATTATAATAATAGAGGTCCCCCACGAACTGGAGTGGACAGGACAGGACCACTTTGAATTTCAAAATAGTTGTCGTTGTTTTAATTTTTCTGAAACGTGCAGCTAGCTTGAATTTAGATTTGAGTAGGTGTTAGTCGTCAGGAATATATATTGTGTTTGTGTAGGAGGAATCTGCCAAGTTTTGCGTGAATACTGATACCATATCTGAAGGCCATTTTCATCTCTCAATTAAAAAACAAATAGACTGGTAAATAGGAGAAGAGATCATGGTAGTTGTATCGTTCAGACATTTATAATTGTTTATCATTCTTCTGCTTCCCTGTAATGGATTAAACCCCCTTTTGTTAAAATCCTGGAATGAATGTGCAACCAAATTTCCATGCTCATATTTTTTGATCTAACACTTATGGCGTTTACCAAATTCAATGCTCATATTTGCTACCATCAATCCCAAAATAAAAGCAATCAAATCTAACTGAAACACTAATAATGGTGAAGAATGGTACAAACCATTTCACAAAGTTAGATCACATTCCGCAGAAAGGAATTGAAGAGAAGGTGCATACAAGTAGAAGACAGATCTCTATGCAAAAAAGCTAACTGTAAACAGTTCCAACAGCATTTAATAGACTGAGTCAACTATGTCACCATCTCAGATTTTTCATCTTTCTCTACCATAGTTAACAGTCATAATTGCCCATTTGGAATCACATGTTACAGCTAGCATTCTCATTCAATTTACATTTGAATCTCCCGCCCCCTTTCTTCTTATTTGAACTTAGAGACAAACAATCACATCCCCAGTCACTCCCGTACCAAGTATATACAGGGTTGTAATAAGGAAAGAAAAACAGTTACATACTTGGCTATGAGATATCTTGGTTCTGCTCACAATGTTTCAGGTTTTTTCAGTTAAAAGTTAAGACAATTTGAGAATACTTATCATTTAGCATTTCTCTACGGGACTGCCGTTGATATAAGTGATGTGTAAGTAATAGAATTTAAGATTTGGAAGTTGGAATTACTAAATGAAAATAATGAGTCCTGGTCAGAGTGGGCACGGAGGGCACTCCCAGAAATGTAGTAGATAAAAAACAATAAATAATAAATTAATTTGTCACCTCTCGAGACATGACCTCTATTCTTCTGTGAACGAAACAGAAATGGATCGAGTCCAAAAAGAGAATAGAGATGAGATGGGTCCTTTCCCTTCTGCATATCAAATGGGCAATGGTTATAAATTATAATAAGTTAATGGGAAAATTAATGCATATATATATATATGTTTATGAGAGAAAGGCAAGGCTTACAATTGCTTTGGTCTTGTATTGTATCTTCTGGTTCTGGGTGAACAATGATAAACTGAAATACGATTTGAGAGTTCTAAATTAGGTCCTAGGTGAATGGCAGTGAGATTTACTAACAGATACCATTTGTAATGTACTAATTAATGAGGGGATTTACTAATGCACATTATTGGGATTCATTTTGATATCACATCATTAATTAAAACGCTTTTAAATTTATCCTGTAGTATGATTGTAATGATTAGAAGAACTCTTTAATTAAACCCTTCTTTATTATTATCTATAAAACTTACAAATTTCAATGTATTTTTCAATTTGAAATGAGTGCATTGTGTTTTTGACAAACAAACTTCCGTATCAATTAAATTAAAGGATGGGCAGTCAAACTAAGAACAGAGAAACTCATGATGATTGAACTACCCTAAACCTATCTGTCTTACAATCATTCATATCTTATTAGGTTATTATATTCACTCTCTCTCTCTCTCGTATTCAGTTTATTCCCTTCCCGCCTTACTTTTACTTTGCTTCTGCTTCTTCTTCTTCTTCTTCTTCTTCTTCTTCTTCACCGACAATTATGTCAATGGCGGGCCTGAGATACAATAATTATAACTCACTATTGGTTCGAAATTTAAAGAAAGCATTGCATTGCATTTGTGCCCTTACATGTGGCCATAATTTTTGTTTATCTCCTTCTAATTGCTAGTTCTTCAGTTACATGAGTTTAAAAATTTTTTATAACTTGCATCCATGGATGGGTAGGCAAAAAGATGTAAAGGCGCTTCTTTTTCTGCCAGATTATGCTAACTTTTGACTTGGGGCATCTTGTCTGCATTAGGACGTAACAATGTAAATGAAAGTTTAGGTTGGCTTTAAAATCCACGTAAATCGTCTGCGTTCCATGCAAACCCATCTTTTAAGTAATGTCTTTTTACTACTTTACGAGCTCAAACTACCAAGAAAATGAGTGGGAGAAAGAATCAAATCTATAGTATTATCCTCCTGGGCATTGTATTCATAATCTATATATTCAATTAAAGCTGAAAAATCGCCATGCATGGAAAAAGAGCCTGAATTCCTCATGCACATGCTTAAGTCATTTTTCTTTGTGATCGATATTGTTGGGCAAAGACACCTTCTATAGGTTCGTTTGTTAGGTTAGCACTAGCTACTCTAAAATGTTTATATATATATATATATATATATATATCTTTGCCATTCCTGCCAATCCTTCCTAAGTTCTTGCCATATGGGTCAATTACCTCAAATGTGGCTGATAAATTCAGAATTTCAACGTAGATATTGATAACAAGCAAAATCTTAGTAAAATTTGCTTCCAGTACATCACTTTTCTGAGGCTCTGATGGTAGAAGAATCATTACACAAAGGAAACAACAATAATTAAAGGCTGAAGCTCCACTAGATTATGGATATCTTTGAATAGCATTGCATACATGGGAATCTAAGTATACAAACAGTAATTGCAACTGTAATTACACCAAATTACTAAAGAAACCCAGTGACTTTTTCAAACTACTTTTAGTTTTTCAAAGAAAAGAAAGAAGAAAAGTAGTCCGTCCTTCTGTCTACATGTACAAAGAAGAAAGGGGAAAGGAGAAAGAGAAAGAGAGGATTCCTCCGGCAAACTTTAATTTCCTATCTTCACCCCCGCCCCATTTTGTTTTTGTTTTCAAGTAATAATAACAACCCTAAAAACACTCCCAGTTTTACCGGTCCCAATCAGCTGGACCCTGCCAAACTTCCCAGACGAGTAGCATCTCATCACGTGAATCACCCATGTGACCCCTCTGCTTCCAGTCTCTCACCCTCTTCTCTCTCCTACGCACCCACCCACCCACCAAAACGCAGAGGTTTCTCCCGTACCAAGTTCTATTGCAGTTTCCTGTATCAATGTGTCCAATATGTCCTTCTCTATCTCTATCACCATCCCTTCTCCTTCTTCAAGTGCCATCTCTCTCTGCAATTTCATTTGCGGCAAGTCTCTGTCTATTAATGCGTCAATGTCTTCAAGAACGCGACAATCAGCAGAAGGGAAGCTTTTAATTTGCATGCATAGTGTGTCAATCAACTCTGAACCTTGCAATATGTGACCATAATAATAATCACGTACTCCGATAAAATGAATCCATGGCTTCATTCTAATACAAGGCTTCAAAATGTCGACCAAAATTTCATCGACTAATTCAAACAGTAACTTTCGGTTGCAATGATGAGTCAATTGACCGGATAGTAGGATGGGCTGGTCATCAGAAGAAGAAATGATGGTGGGGTTGGGGTTGTTCATGTTTTCTAGGTGATGAAAAATCGATGGGTCTAAAGGATGAGCAGGAGAGAACCATTTGGTGCAGGATACTGGGGTATCTTTGTCTATGCCCGTACGTCTCAGTATTCTAGTAATGTACTCATATTCTGCTCCTCCTTCGGTGGTGGTGGTGGTGACACCGTTAGGTCTGTCGTCGATGTTGTCTAGGGCAACGAGCGTCTGCGTGGCTTCTTGTTTGTACGTCTGGCTCGAATTACTAGATAACCGTGAGTTACGTTTCGAGCTTTGAGCATTTAATACCTGTAACAAGTCCACAAAATCAATGTAATTACATCAAATTTGTTAAAATAACTAAGTATGGGATGAAAAAAATAACTAATTACCTGTTTTTGAGGTAATTTGGCCGTTGGAGGAGAAGGGTCTTTCTTGACTGGAAGAAGAGTAGGGACAGTGATATTCAGAAGGTCATTTGACAATGGTGTTTTCTTGCATTTTTTGTCGGAACTATTGGCTCTGTTGGCTGTTGAGGCCCGAACATATTGTTCTTCTTGCTTGTTTCTGATAATGTCCGTTGTTTGATGAGGCTTTTTGAGCCGTGGACTGAACCTTTCACGGGCTTTCGTTTCCTTGCATTTCGTGGTGGGTCTTGGCTGATCATGGTTGTCATGGTGGTGTTCTAGCTCCTGCACTGGTTGCAGCTTGGATTTTGTTGATAAAACTTTGATGGGTTGTGGCTGAATAAAGGCTTGTGAGGGCGGAGAAGAAGAAGAAGATTTTCGAGGTTGATGAGAAATGTTTTCTTTGGGAATGGAGGTGGATGTTGTACCTGCGTCTGGTTTCTGTTTGGATTCCAAGAATCTGCTAAGCCTTGGTGAGCAAGAAGGTGTCGAGTGCTTCCCCGGACTTGACTGATCAACAACTTTACTTAAAACGGTGGAACTCTTCTTGGCCTTCAATGGGCTAACAAGCTCATCTCGATGATCTCTTGCTTGTTCTCTGTTTCTTAAAGTGTTTGTTATGTCAAGACCAACTTTCCTGCTGACGCTTTCCTTAACTTGCTTTACTATTTGCCTGGCGTAGTGGCTTGGGCTTCTGTACTCATCTTCTTGTTTGAGCTCTCTTCTTCTAAGGTGCGAGAAACGAGAGAAATTCAGCTCTTCACCCACACCAACGTTCTCTTTGTTGATTTGAAGAGAAAGACGATGGTGATCAACGTCTGATCTTCTAGCCGAAGATATTCTAGGTGTCTCAGGCAAAGAACGAGTGCCTGTAACATCAACATCGATAGAGTTTCTGTGGCCAGCTGGTTTTGCCTGGAAAGATTGTCTGGGTCGAAAATGGTGGCGCAAATTTGTCTTTGACGCAAGGTTTGGTGTTCCTTGACAGGATGAAAAAGATGGAGAGTGGCTTTCAGGAAGAAGATCAAGACCCATAAGTCTAGCTACTAAATTTGGAGTCTTGGCTCCAGGAGAGGAGCTTATTTCTGAAGAAAAATCCTTTGAAGCTGATCCAAGTTTTGATATTGTGTGTCCACAACTTGTTTTGATTTGAATACCCATCTACATTTTCACAATTAAAATTAAAATTTAGTAGAACATAGTATTTATTAATTAATTAGAAATAATTTTTAGAATATCATATAAACTTACTGGGATATTCAAATTTTCTTCTTCTTCTTTTAATAAGTTAGATGCAGACAATGGAGCCTCCTCCAATTCCAAGCTATTCCTTGGTGCTTGTACTCCTGAATTAGATGCAAACACACAGAAAGATGATTAAACAAAGAAGACACAATAGTTGAAATTTCAAATGTTAGACAGCTATAGAGACAAACCTTTGAGAATCTTATGGTCTTCAGGGATGACAGAGTTAGTGGGCTGGAAAGAAGAATGGTGTTGGTGCAAAGGATACTGAAAGTGATGAAAATCAAAGAACTGAAAGACAGCACTCATGCAACCTGAAGGATGAGTAGTACTAGTAGTAGTACTATGAGTAGTATCTTTCTCTCCTCCTCTTTTGGAGTTGGAGGACTTGCTACCAACCCAATACCATTCTTTGCCCATATCTGCTGAGAAACTTGCAGTTCTGATTCTCTTTTCCTCGGAGAAAAACAAGAAAAAATGTGTAGAAAAAGCTTTATATAACAATGGGAAAACTCAGCGTGATAATGACAGAAAAAGAAGAAATAGTGTAGTGTGTTAAATGAACAGAAAGAGTGAAGTTTGAGAAAGAAGAAAAGCTGAAAAGCTTGTAGTACTCTAGTGAAGAAGCGAAATAAACAGATCGATGAAGCACTATTGATTTCAGGAATTTAAGTACAACATAAGTGGTGGTTTGTGATTGTGGGTTTGGATGGTGTGGCAATGGTAAAAATGGTACGAACTATTATAATAATAATAATTATTATTATCTTAGTATGTGTCAAAAATGGTACGAACTATTATTATTATTATTATTATCTTAGTAAGTGGTCTTGCTTACTCTTACACTATTCACTCACTCCCAGGTTTTACCAGACGATGACCAGAAGAACCAACTCTTTTGCATTGGGAATTGTAATTCTATTAAAGATTGCACCCCTCTTCTCTTTATCTTCTTAATCATTTTATTATATGCAGTCTCTCAGTTTCTCTTTATCTTTCTCCTCCTGTATTTTCTATCGCTTTGTGATCAGTTTTAAATGTGACACCCACACACACCCCTCCTGGGGTTTGAAGTACGAGGTGGGTTTATTGGGGATCTGCAATGTGAGCGTTCTGGGATAAAGCATGACGTTTTGCCTCTGTTTCTTGCTATTCAGAAAGCAATTATATTTTAATGGAGATTGGATCAAATTTTGAATATGGTTATGGTTAGCATAGCTAAACTAACTTGTATTTGCCGCCCAACCCCACCCTAACTTGGGTTGCAATGCTGGATCTTAGTTGGGTTAATAAGACCTGACCTATCAAACCCAACCCAACGTGTTTACCAAGATTAGGGTTGGATTTGGGCTGATTTCATATTATTTTAGGTTCATTGGTGCTTTAGTTTGACAATGGGATTATTCCTCATACCGAACGTACTAAAAATATCTTGGCATTTCAAAATATACATGTATATTAATACTATGATTCGAGGGCTTTCAAGTGATGCTGGAGAGCATCTTGGACTATTACCTGCAATGCCGACAACTTGGCTGCCGACCATAGAGCATAGTAAGAAGAATTTTTTCCCAACTTCCTGTCCTCATGCGTGAGAAATCGACTTCTATCATCCCCACACACCACATACCTCACATTGTTAGAAAGGAGGTGAAAAAGATTCCCCATTGCATGCACTTCAAACCACAGGGAAAAACTTCATAATTAAAACTAGAAAAACCCAGAGAATATCATGAAGAATCTGAGTTCTGTGAAAAACAGTGGCCTAGCATGATGTTAATATGTCCTTAAAATTATGAAGTTGGAGGACCCCAATGACAAAGAGGCAAAGCAGCCATGTGATGAGAAGGTTAGGTATACAGTGTGTACACTTTTTTCCGACAGAGATACGTATCTTTCTGGACAAAATAATACTCGAGGAGCCTCCTTTTCTATTATATCAACACATAATAATAAAATCCCGCTTGACCAAATTTGGGGGCCTGTCGTCTTTCACCTTACAACAACACAAGGACCACCATACCCAGCCATGGCCTCAATGTCCTAGGCACTGTAGTTCTAGACTCTGTGTGTGATCTAGTGGTCCTAATTTTGCTGAGAAGTATATCCTTTTGGATTAGCATGTATATAGTAATTTAAACCACTGATGCTCATATTATAACATAAAAATTTGTACTATTTTGGCTTCAGGTTATTTCTTTTGATTGTCCAAACTTTCGAGCAAGTAATTACTCTTAATGGCCCAGAAACTAGGGAGAAATTTGTGTGGGAGTATGGTGTAAGTTTTTACTGCCAAGTACACTTTAATAAACAAGGTAGTAGCTGCCAATAGTTAAGATGATCCAAGTCTACAAAGGAAAGCGGCACGATCACACACTGAAACTTGACCCACCAATTTGTCTACGTAATTCCAATACAATTCTGAACTCGCCATCTGCCACTTCATCTTCAGTATTTAATGCATGATGATGACCGTGTTAAAGTCGGAAACACAGGAGGTTTTCCGACCATTTCAAACACCTAAAATCCTTAAAACATTACCTTTAATGGTTCAACACAACCTTGACTTTTCGAGTTTTTTGGACAACTTTTTGAAGTGTATTCTATTAAGTCTCATATTCTATTAATTTTGAATTAAATTTTAGAGTGTCAGGTCACCTTTGCCTACGTACAAGGCCAACCATGGTCAAATGGCCATTCTTTTTATATATTTTTTTTTAATGAAAATTTTAAAACATGAATTATTGCAGTTGATTACTAAATACTGGGTGGCAGGAAATTCAACAACTCAATAACTATGTCAGTGGCAGAAGATTGATGATTGATCACATCCCAATATACAGCAACAGGTCTAAATAGGCGAGGCTATCGATTGCAATCTGTGTCATCTGCATCTAATCTATGAGCCATTTGAATGCTTTCAACTGCAACAAATAATTCTCAATTACTCTATTCGTACACTTCTCAGCTACAAATTTCTATTCGTATGGTTTTCAATTAACAAGACCACCTGCTTGACCAACCAACCAAAACCAAACAAGTTCAGTCCGTAGAGCACTGCCAAGCCAGCACTTAAATCACTCCACTCCACTCCACTGTCTCACTTAGCATGCTATCAGAAGATTCCAAACCCTCTCAAATTGAAAAAACCTGTTCACTATAAGATTAATCCAAATTTCTTACCAAGCAGATGATGCAAAGAGTTGCCTTGACCAGGTAATTTCCCAGTCAGAATTTCCCCTGCTGTCTCTGAAAGAATCTCCTGCTGTTATTATTTGCATGTCTCTGGACATTTAAGTTAGTGCAAGAAAATGAACTTAAAAACATTCAAATTTTGAATTTGAAACCGTATATGTTCTACAGAATAACATGGCAAGACAGAATCTTATAACATGACAGCATAGATAAAAATGAAAGGGTCAATAAATCACGTTTGAAGTAGTACAAGCGAGCATATGTAAGTTGTAACCATCTAAAGCAGAAATAGACACACGGATACGGGAAACAAGCTAACACCAACAGTATAACCAGGTCATGCACAGAGATTCTTTGATTGTACCAGCTGAGGACCAGCCCATTCTGTAATTCTCAATCGTCTAATACCTAAAACATTCTTCTGGGATTCGAACTGTTTTGGCTGTCTTTGGTATTTTTGAAAGCAATTTTGTTGTCGAAATTTTTGAATAAAATGAATGTGGCTGTGAGGTCCAAATACATCTTAATACTATCTACAGAGAAGTTGCTCATCAAAATGAAAATTGGGATCTTATAAGGACACTAAAATAACCAAATTACATGAACTATTAAGTATAAGAATCGGGAAACAATATTCTAAACCCCAAATAATACAAAAGAAAGCACGATATTTTTTCTTCCCCATTTTGACCAGTTCTACTCACTCAGAAAGAAAGTAATTATTATCTTCAGAAAAGGACTACGTTTCACAATAGCCAGGAAGGCAAACTTTTACTGGAAGTCAAAGCAGCAGTAAAAATGATTTATGGTGGAAGCATTCTGATAAAGATTTAACAAAAATATATGCAATCTGGAGGTCAGTTGCCAAGCATATCACCCACTCCCTGGCAAGAAGTTCATGATAATCAAAGAGATTTTCCATGAATAGCAAAAAGTTAAAGATATTAAAAGTCAGTCGTATCTAACCCTTGCATCTATAACATGCATAGTTGATATATTTGCCCAAAACGGAAATAATTGGACTGGGTGATTCAGATCAAACATTCAATGAAAAAAAAAAAAAAAGAAACATAAAAATGAAATGTATTTTTGGACAATTTCTCGCTTGAAATATAATATTGGAAACATTTAAGTTAATAGTCAGGCGACATCTTTTTATATTCGAAAGGATATATGCAATTAAAGGAATATGAGAAAAAAAAAACATCAGATGACAATAGAGTGAATAGGACAGATGAAAGAATATACCCACTAAACAAGTAAAAAACTTCTGTCTACGTGCACCATGGCTTCAACATAGAAAATAGAACCCGATAACATGCTCTAAGCATCAAATCCTGCACCTGTCCAGCCAGGTGCTGCAGATCCTCTACCCTTGGGCACAACCCCAATTCCCTTTCCTCGTCCTTGAAAGTGGGTTTTCTTCTTTCCTTTTACTTCTCCATCAGCAGTAGGATGATGATTGAGCTCATTCATAGCTGCAGCATTGCCACCATCTCGTTGATTGGATGAGGCATTTTCAGCGACTCCAGCACCTGATCCTGACGTGGGGGAAACTGAAGTGGGGTCAGGTGCTCGAATGATCTCCGCAGGTCCCGTTGGTCTCCCATCCTAAAGATAAATCCAAGTCCAAAATCTTAACATCTTTCTAATAACATTCTAAATAAATGTGAAGTTTCTTTATAACAGGAGAAGCATGACACAAACAAGACAATGGAAATCTGTTGCCAAGTGAGAATGTTATTAGATGAGCGGCACTTTTTCACTTCAAAATAATGTGCAAGAGTTTGGGTCATTTCAAAGAAGGATAGCAGCATGTTAAATTACAAGAAAAATCTTTACTTAAAAGAAAGAGAGAGAGAGAGAGAGAGAGAGAGAGAGAGAGGTGGGGGGTGGGTTGGAGGAGGGGGAGCCAGTGGAACTAATGAAAGTTAAATTAATTGATATATTCTGGCGCAATGTTAACAAAGAGATATCTACCTTGCAGATCAATAGAGCAAATGCAGTAAATCATCAATGATATAAAACAAAAAAATACCCCAGAGTCCCCAAGTCACAATAAAAAATATATATATTTTTTTATCATCTGGTGGACAAACTTATCGCCACAGCTGGTTGCAGAATGTTACATTAAACTTGTACACACACAGAGGACAATGCAAAGAAGGTAATCCATAAAAAACTAACCAATGTCAGATGATGGAAAATCCATAAATCAGTTAACCATGGGAGCTCTGTCCAGGTAATGAACAAATAGAGATATTAAAGTAATCATAGAGATGAAAGGAGAGCTTACAACAGGAGAAGAAATAGGTGCTCTACGCGGGTTCAAAGCTTCCAATCGTCTTTTCAATTCCTCAAGTCTAGAGAACTGAGAATTACTGCTTTCTTGAACCTATCATGGATAATAGCATTAAAAGAACGATCCATAAAATTGAGACATTTTGCATCAAAATTTAGCATATCTATACCAGATTGTTTAGATCTTCACACAGCTTCTGCTTAATTGCTTCTTCATCCTTCACAGCCTTTGAAGCTGCTTCCCACTCCTGAAGTAAAGTGAAAATAGAGAAAATCATGACCTCAAGTGGTAAATCCCTCTCTCAGGTCAAAACCACTTCATGGTAAAATACAGATGTTTAGTTCTACAAAAGGATTCTGAATGCAGAAAACGAATCTTACTACATGGACATTATATGAGTACACTATTTATCAAAAACAAAAAATATCTCTGTGTAGTACAAACTACATTGATTATGTTTCAAAAAATTATTTCATCCAGTGTATCCTATAGCATAGACATGCTAGAAGGTGGGATATATTTTGACAATAACATAAGCTAGAGTTTGATCAGGAGGTACAAACCTTCTGTGCTTGTTCTTCCTTCTGCTTGGCAACACGAATTCTCTCAGTTGACATTTCTATTTTCTTTCTCATGTGTTCGAGCGCTTAAGAGTGCCATACATCACAGCAATGGCAGAGTGACTCAACTATACAAATTAATGAAGGAAAAGTTCGTAAAGCAACAACTTTCAATAATAACAATGATCATTTACCAACCTGCTTTTTTGGGTCCAGCTGTGAGTTTCATCTCCATTGTAAGATTTGCCAACTCTTTTTCAACGTCACGTATTTTCAAATAATTTTCCTCAATGTATCTGTAAACAAGTATCATAGAAGATCATGCAAGATATTTCACTAATCATCAGAAGAAAGAATGAAAAATAAAATTGAGTGATATGGCTTTAGCAAAATAAACATAAAGTACACTCAGGAGACAGGAACAAGAGTCATCCAACAGACTAGCAATTGAACCTATAAATGCAAAATGATTTAAGCTTTTCAGAATTGAATTTGTAAATGGCCCATGGGTTTTACTCCCAGCAACCAGATTAACTCAAAAAAAATGAAGCCCTTTCTAATTGCACCAAGAAAAGAAATTTATGAAACAAAAAACACAACACAGGCCATGAATTAAGGCCAATGACAAAGAAAAATATCGAACCACCTAAACAGAAATATAATTATTTAAATATGCTGCATTTTAGAAACTCATAAACAATGTTCAGCACGGCTCCTTTGATTGTATTGACATATAATCAACCTGCTCATCTAATCATCAACATTAACAAAAGACTACAGATCATCTTTATTCCTCGTGGTCTAACAATCTTTACTAACTAAGAAGCCTTCAACAAATCAGAAAATGGGGAAAAAAAACTTTTTAACTTGTAAAAAACATTAGTACACTAACTTGAAATAAGCCGAGAGCTGTCACAAATTAAGTACATTGCAGTCTAGCTTAATACAGAATCGAAACAAATTATATCCCGTTTACATATCGAATTAAATGGCCAGCACCTAAACATTCATTAGCAAAATACACCGAATTACAAAAGCATTACTCAGAATATACACAATGTAAAACAGAAACTGCCACTTATCTAAATAAAACAAAAATGAGAACATACTTCTTCAATTGAAGCTGCTCTTCCAAAATCATCTGATACAAAGAACAGAAAATCATAATCACATTACTAAGAGGAAACAGAAATGAAAATAAACACACATATACATACACAAAAGAGAGACCTGCTCTGTGTAGGAAATGACAGGGGCTTCTCGTGGGACACCATCAGGTCCGATCTCTGGTTGAAGCGATGGATTGGAAGCCATTTTTCGTTTGACAGTTCAAAATCTGAATTTAAAAAATAAAAAAATTGATTTTGATTTCTGTGATGAAACTATAAACAACAGTCAACAGTTTTTCACTTCAATTCGATGGCGATCCTTTGCTCAGTTCTCGTTTCGCTTTCCTTGATGGATCAAGCAAGAGGTGGAATTTTTCTTCTTCATCTACTAATGGAGCCGATAGCCGATACGCGCTAATTGCCCGTCGAAGATCGGTTTCTGCTTCTGAAGGCCGTTGTTTCGGGTGAACTCCGCTTCAACGAGTTTAGACCCGCATTTTTCGTAATACCTAATCTGCCCTTTGGATGATATTGACTGCAAGTGCAAGTAGACGCACATGCTAAGCACGTGAAAGAAAGCGAATGCAATGCACCTGCACCAGCCACAGATATCTCGTATCCGCCATCTTTACAGTTGTCATTGCTAACTTCAATCTCCTTCATACTCTGTCACATCCGTTAAAGTCGTGGTCAGAAGGACATTTATCAAATACGCAAGACTTAATTACAAAACTGAATTCTACAGAACGTATGTTATGGACTGTGTTGTATCACTAGAGTGTAGGCTTATCGGATTTGATGTTGAACAGAAAAATACACAGTAATACACTGTAACTTTTTACTCGGGACACTTATAAACCATCCGCCTGTCAGGACCACCAATGATGAAGTGTATGGTAAAACATCATTTTTACCCAGCTTCTAATGTTTAACTACATATACTCTTTACTTGTATGGTAATAAAAACTATAGTAGCTCAATCTTAAACATAACTTGAGCTAAACTTGCTGGGAAATGATCTGAGGCCAAGAAGGTGTCAAGAGTGTTCTTGGACAAGACCATTTCTCTATTCCTTCTGCCAATTTACTAATTTTACTGATAGTTCTAGCATCTAACAATACTTGTATATAACTTTCTGAAAGAAAAGATAACGAGCAAAGAGCTCTCTGTTGCTTCAGCAATGGAAGCTCATATTACAACAATTTGATACAATAACAAAAGACAGGATATAAAGAATTAAATTCTTGTCTGGTGCTTTTATGATGAGGCAACAGTACGTAAGAGCTCCAGGACAGCTGCTTTTGTAGGCAGTGCAGGAATTGCACCTCTCTTTGTCACCGTGAGTGAGCCACAGGCATTTGCAAATAGTAGAGCTTCCCTTAACCGCTCCTCATCCTGTCATCAAAACTAAGTTACTAAAGAAAACTAAAATCTGTTTTGGGTTGAGAAAATTCTCATAATACATTGATATTTCTGTTTTCGGGTATGTTATCTGCTGCACTGGCACAAAAATGACCGAAATTTGGGAGAAGAACTGAAAAAACTAGATACCATCATTGAAGACGTTTATGGAAATCTTCAAACTTCCTAAAGAATGTCATAGTATAAGCAGAGCTAGAATGTTCTATATTTGAACAGTTTCCAACTACCAGGAAGAAAGGAAAAGAGCAAGGACAATCGACTAATTGGCTTTATAAGGGATATTGAATTTTGAAATAGTGCATGCATGCATAAAAGAAAAGCACTATAATTTGTGAGCAAATATAGCTTTTGCCAAGCATATAACTTCAGAATGATGCATGAAAACCTCTTTAAAAGTACTTGCATTGTTTTCAAAGGCAAAAAATCATAAATAGTATATCAAGTCTATAAAGCTCTGCTGGAAATTATGCAGTTCTATATTATCCAAAAGTTTGTAATTGAGCAATGGTGAAACATATGGGACAGCATGATTTCCTTGAATTCAAGTTCTGATTACAGGTACCTTAAATAGGTTTTGATCGGAAGCTAAGCTGTTAAGTATTCCACCGACAAATGCATCACCAGCACCAGTTGTGTCAACAGCTTTAGTTTTAACACCAGGAACCCGACCTTTGAATTCCTGCACAAGGTTTTGATTCATGTCAATTGTTATAGCTAAGTAATTATTTAACTTTACCATTTGAAATTAGATTTTTGTTTTTCACTTTTTGGCAGAACCTTAGCTTCCAAGAGGCAAACTCAAAAAAAAAAAAAGTTATTGATGAAAGTAAAAGAGGACAGAGGAGATAAAAAAACTTCAAATCAGAGGAAATATTCTCAGATTTAACTTGAGCAATAGCTTGGGAAGCCGTTTACGTCCTGTGAAAGGAACTTTGTGAAAACTGCTGCAACAGAGTTGCTTTATTACTATGCACCACCACATTGACAAAATTTGGAGGTCACACATCACTGAATTTTCAAAGTGTTGCTATATTCAGTTGAGACGAAATCAATTACATTAACTACCATTAATGTAAATCAATCATCATTACTGACAAAAAAACAGTCTAGAAATGTGAGTGAAACAGGTTTTGGAGAATGCTTTTACCAAAAATACAAAATGTTTCTCAATGGAACAGTTTAAGTCTTAACATCTAATAAAACAAAATCATTACCTAATAATAGAAAATCATTATCTTACCTTAGTATAATATCTACAGCCATTTTCCCCTTCAGTAACAACTAAAAGTTTGAGATTAGGATGAAACAGCTTCTCTAACACCACATTATCATCATTATGATCATCACCTCCGGTTAAGAATGTAATTTCATCCTCACTTATCTGCAAATTCATGAGATAACAACAAATATGACTGAATTATTCCATAATAGCTGTTGCAATACAAATGAGCTGCTATTAAACATGCAATAATGCAACAGAAAAATAATTTTTGTACATGAATATCTTGTTTCCAATTGTACCTTGATAACATCTGCTTGATCCCATATACTCATTATGCCCTCCCGAGCAGCCTCTTCTGATGGCCATAGTGCCAATCTCAAATTTGGATCATAAGAGAGGATGCTACCAGACTTTTTGGCCATGCTCATGGCAGCAAGATGAGTTGATCTGCATGGTTCTGATATTAAACTAATAGAGCCATAGTGGAAGATGCTGGCCTGTAATCAAGTATAATTTGAAAATTAATGATTTTAGAATGTATTAAATATCTGCTGAAATCAATAAATATACAATTCTATTTCTTAATTAAAAAACGAGGCGAGAAAAAGACCTGCTTAATGAGGTTTCTATCAAGTTCTGATTCACAAAGAAGCATATCAGCACTTGGATGACGAAAAAACAAGAATTCACGCTCACCATCAGCTCTGAGTGTAACAAACGCCAAGGCAGTCCTTGCACTGGAATCATACCGTACGCCAGAGATGTTGACATTGTTTTGCTTTAAAATGTCAGCCAACATGTAACCAAATTCATCATCACCGAACTGTGATACAAATGACAGAATTTGGTATTGTCAATATGACTAAGTAGAAACAGGATGCAATTGCTACAAAATTGTTTACAATGCATAGAAAAGCAGAGGATTGATTTTATGCAATGGAGGCAGGGAGCCGGGACTCCACAGTGCCATGTTGCGTGGCAGTTGCATGTTTCATCTAGTTAAATCTGAGAGGAACTGAAGTAATAAAAATAGCAAATAATGCAATAAGGTCCAAAGAAGATACAAACAGTTATAAGATAACCATTTTTAGAATCCCAATTTTGCATACAGAGATATGTCTAAATCAGTTCTGGAGTGATCGAATCAAAAGCTTGCTGGTGGAAACTGGCAAACACTATGATATTCCACTTGCCTGGTCAACAAACAATTAGTGCATGTTGCTTTTGTTCTGTGGTTGGAAGCCGAGAGTGGGAGTTGAGTCAACTTGTCAAAAGTAAATTGGAAGTCAAGCTATCCAAAAAAAGCTAACATGCAAATCATGTAAAGGGCAAGAAAGCAATTTTCTCCATACCGGATAGTCCAAACAAGGAAACATAAAGTGTCATAGAGTCATCCAAGTGAATGGCATATGATGAAACAAAGCATAAACACACCTTGCCAACAAAAGCTGATGACCCTCCTAACCTTGATATGCCAACAGCCACATTGGCAGGAGCACCGCCAGCAGCCTTCTTGAAAGCAGGTGCTTCAGCTAGTGAAACCCCTCCAACTGTTGGGACAAAATCAATCAACATCTCCCCAAAGCAAACAACTAGTGAATTACCATCTCCATACCCTTTTTCCATATTTGAGGAAAGATATTCAGAACCGCCTGTAGACACATAATTGCTTGATATCAATATGAGCAGCAATCAGATTACTTCTGTAAAAAATGAATAAATTGGATTGAACAAGAAAACGGAGTGGTCTAACCATGGTAGTCCTAGATCAATCTGACTATAATCATCAGGTTAGGCAATCAGATTCAGTTAAGATCTAAGGTCTATTCAATCATACAATTTTCTATTGCCAACATAGCTAAAGACATGTATATGAGGGAAAACAAATTAAAGCATCTGTGTAGGGAACTAATAACATTCCAAGATCAAGTGCAAACTTTTTCATCTTTACATGGCTTAAGATTTAGATGATTTCACACGTCCAAAAATTGATTTTTTTTTTCCAGCATATATCAACCCAACAACTATCTCATGAGAAACTAAAAGGAACAGCTTCATTTCAGAAACATCTGATACTAATAACAGCTAACATATGCCTACCTCGATGTAAGAAATTCCAATTACAATTCGAAGATTCTAAAGAAAGATTCTACTTTTGGGAACTAGAAAGAGATATAAAGAACCAAAGAGAAGATAATAGCTCAAAGTAGTATCATTTGATTCGGTGAGTCGCATACTATAGAACACCCCTGAATCATGCAACCAGAGATCTATCATCGGTAAAGCTGATTCAACGCATAAAACCGCCGCAGGAATATCATCCATCAATCACAGACAAATGAAAGAAAGAAATTCATTATGAAACATTCACAAATAAACAATCTTACACCCGCACAACCAGCTCCCAAACCCAGTTACGAAATCGTTCATTCCGTCTTAACAAGAGAATCAAAACCAGAAAATGAAAAACATTACTTCAAGAACACAGAGATTGTACGTGTAGATAGAGAAACAAAGACGAACCTGAAATGGGATTGTCAGCCATTTTAGCAGCGAAACTTGTGAGACAGAATTCTAAAAAACTATACGCCACAAAAACGAATTGAAAAGCTAAAGTACAGCCACAAGACTAGCACAGAGAAAAGAGGGGTAGATGCGGGTCCGATAAGAAGCAGCTGTACAAGTAATAACAGGTGGCTGCAGTCTTGAAGAATCTTTGACAACCTGAAATTTACGAAAATTAATAATCAACACTGCATTCCCACACAGAAAATCAATATTATGCTACCAACTTTTATTCCCTGTAACATCCCTATATTTATCTTATAAAATATACGTGACTTCGTTAAATATTCTAAAATCTCACTCACATAATCATGAACAATATGTTTTAAATTTACCTTAATTATTTTAATTTTATATTTTATATTTTTATTTTAAATTATTCGTTAATTATTTATTTCAAATAATTAAATTTTATATTCGAATATCGAAATTATTTTTAAATGTAATTGGTAGGTAGGTTTTAGATTTAACAAAAATAAAAATAAGAATTGTATTTTGTGAGATACTAACAATTAATTAAATTTTTTATGTCATTGTAAAGTAGGCAATGAAATCTACGCTAAATTGGAAGCATGTATAAATTTGCTGATGAGAAAACAGGGATATGATTCTATTTTAATCCCAAAAGCATAAAATACCATTTGATAATCTCAGTACATTTGTCAAATGTCTTGTCAAACCACAAGAATTAATGCAGACTTTTTCATTGTTACAGTCACAAACACAGCAATTATGACTTAATTAACAAGTCTCCCACACACTCTTAGCGATCCTAATTAATCTATAATAAGCAGTTGCATGGATTAACTACAATAAGCATTGTCAACTTCGATTCAAATCCAACCCTGAGCAGGGTTTGTGCCCCTAACCCAGGTGCTTGCTTCAATACTAACCCTATCCTGGAGACGGAAGTGGGGATACCTGCTTTTTGATTAAAAAAGAAAAAAAAAAAAAAAAAAAGAGGAAAAAGTTATAAGCCGACAAAAGTTGTTTTTTCTAAAGAAGCACTTTTTTAAAAAAGCACTTCTGATTACATCATTATTCGTTTAGCCTTTTGCGTGAAATGGTTTACCCTATCTGTAAGTTAGGAGTAGAATGCGAAGGGTACAGAAGGTTATTGTCCACAACTATACTGGTATTGCTAGGGCCAGTTCCAGTTCCTGGTTCTTGAATTGCTTCAAGACATAGTCCTTCTTCCTCGAGCTGGAAATCAAATATATTGTATATGTACATGAGAATGCGAATGACAAAGATCGAAGGACATAAGATCATATATATATATATATATATATAAACTTCAAGACAGAAGTTTAAGCAAACCTTAGACTTCAGCTGTTCATTTTCCTCCACAAGATCATCTGCCTGCAAATTAATTTGTTCAAAAATCCACCAGATTGTTAGAATGGGAGCACAAAGAGTTATGTAATCGGTAACATAAGTGATCTTAGAATAGGCAACATAGGTAGCCGACTAGGATCTCTAACATTGATTCAAAACTAACGTAATATTAATTTAATATTAAGTTCTATAGGGATTCCACTACAAAAATTCATCTAGAACCCCAAAATTTTAGGGAAAGGTCGCCCTTACCAGTAATTAGAATCCAGGATCCAGTAACAAAGAGTAAGGACAATTTTGTAAATCGAAATAGCACATTACTAAAACTGGAGAGAGTCATTGAGCTATACATGCATACTTTCTCTCAGGATTTGCCACCGAAGCTATGGAATAATGGCAATATTCATACCTTTTTCTGTAGGTTTTCCAACTGTTGCATAATTAAGTCCGTCTGCAATACATTTATAAGTTGAAAATACTCATCAGCTTGCAAGTATATGGAGTACAATATGCATGGTACAGGAACAGTTTGATTTTCAGTATAGCCTTTAGTTGACAGATCAATTAGAGGTGGTACCACTGTATTAATGTATCATAAAGCTAATCGTACGCATGCTAAAAGACTTGCAAGTATCTGTACCTTTCGTTGTCTAGCTAGTGAGAGAGTTTTGTCAAGCTGTTTCTCAATCTTTTCCAGTTCTTTGACTCCAAGTGTTCCAAGATCTTCTCCCAGCAAATGCCTGAAAACAACAAAAACATATATAAACTAACAAAGCCTTGCGTCAGCAAATTAAGAGGTGACCCAAATTATATGGTTCATTTCATTGTGAGTGATTGGTCAGAATAAAACTTAACCTCTGCGTGCGCTGGAGATGCTCGCATGCTGCTCTTAATCTTAAGATCTCTGGGAATAAGCTCTGAAATATTGAATGGCAATGAAGGGAGAATGATGATCAGTAGTTATCATCTGCATTTTTAGTTCAGATCGAAAACAAACAAGGTTCGATATGTAGCCAGCTGGCTCTCTCTAGTAAATTCATAAACAGCTAATTATACAGTAATTAATAGCTTAATTAAACCAAACTATAAATTCAAGTTATATGAGATCCAGCTATTTAATAATAAAAGAAGATAAGCATGACGAAAAAAAGTTTTATAAGATATATTTTCTAAAATTTATGATAATTTTACTTTATAATAATATTTGTAAAAAAATATATTTATTTTTTTTACGTTATTTTAATTATAAATTAATTAAGATAAATATATTTTAATTTATTTATTATATAAATTAATAAAATAAGTAAATTAGAATTTTACTTTGATCCAAATGTGCCATGGGAGGAATTTTAGTACATGCATGGGAGAACTTCCAAATGTGAAAAATCATATGGACAAAAGACAAGCATTTCTACAAGTGAGAAGTGTGAAACAGACCTCTGTTTTCTGCTCATTTATCTTGCTGGCTTGAGGCTGAGAGATGTAGCAGTACTGTCGATACCGTTCGAGGATTTTGGCCACACTGCTGATTTATATAAATAGAAATAAGATTAATCAAAATTTCATTGATCATTTGCATCTGCAGAGACCAAACTATATATATATCATAAATGATGAGGGGCAAGTCATTAACTTCTCACAATATTTCCATGGAATTGCAATAACACACACATATGTATATGTTAAACTGCCAAGTGCTTTCATAAATCATGCAAGGAGAAAAATATAGTAGATGTTTTGCAATAAGTAAGAAGCTTTTTCTTTTTATGGTAATTAGCTCAAGAAATTCAAGGACTGCCCTTGTAATTGCAGTCACAGTTCTTTAAAAAAAGAACAAAATTCTTTTTTAAAATATTACATAAATAAGAACAAATCTTCAATCCTAATATACGAGTTTGATTTGAATTATAAAAATTTTGTATCACACTGAACAAAAAGAGATATGGAAAAAAAAAAAAAAAAAAGCCTTGGAAGTATAATTGAGCAAAATAGAGATTGTCTAGTTGTACCCGAAATTCATCTGGGACTGGAATGGCACAAATTAAGGGCATATGACAAAGACTTTGTAAGAAAGTGCATGCGTCAAATGAAATCTTAATGAAAACCAGATGACTAAAGGAATTTAAGAAACAGATAGAGTGTCAAAGACAGCCCCAATTTGTGCAAAGTTAGCTATTAAATGAAATTTGGTGTGTATCTTCCTATTAACCTTCAAGAAGATGTTCCTTCTTTCAACAATTTTCTTCTTCTCTATAACTTCAATTCCCTATGGTTTCTAAATAATTTTTGCAGGACATAACTAATGCTCTCTAAATTTTTATTTGGACATTGTAAGGTTTACGAAGTACATTGACAGTGGAAAATGGAAAGTTGAATGGTTAAAAAATAAGAAAATTGAACACATCAAAAACTTTGTTGCAGACAGCAGATTAGGTGAAGGCAACTCTATATGTTGAAGTTAACCCTTCAATCTGGATTTATTTTGTATTACTAGTTAATTGATCAACAGTAAATACTCTTCTCAAATAATTTAAGTAATGCAGTTAAGTCTATATCATTATGCAGTAGCTAGCACTCGCTTACAGCTGGAGGGAGTTCAAATCAACCCAAATATTTAAAAAGTCTATCCATCCATCCTATGTAATCTCAGTTGTAGGAATCTTTGGTGAATTGAAGGCAGCTGTGTTTCAGTAATCTAACAAATTATATATGGTAGATCTGATCAGCCTCAAAACTAGATTAGCTGAGTCTATGGGCTGCTGCTACGTAGTTGTAGCTAGTAACAAATTATATATGCTACGTAATTATATATGTACACATCTTTAATACTATCTAACACACAAAAGATTTCTTAATATACCAACAATTTAGAGTCTTTCTTCCACCATCAAATCAATATCAGCAAATTCATGTCAGTTGAAAACTTATAAAGCTTCTTCATCTTGTCAGACAATTAAAAGAAAAAAAAAATCCTTCATCAAAACTCGATTATATAAAAATATGGAGCAGTTGAAGAACAATACGGACTTCAAATTTATCCAAAAGGGTGTTTAAAAAAGAAAAAAATAGAATCACTTTGGTGCTATTCCTTGTAAATCTTGCTGGTTGTGAAGTGTACACAGCCAGTCTTCTTTATGTTTTAAGGTACAGTCACAGCATAATAGAAGCAAAAGGCAGCTTTCACTCTCAGTTGCTTGGCCTACATGCTTTTCTTACTATCTCTCTCTCTCTTCAGAAAAAGAAAACTAAGCTCTTTGATCTTTCAATGAATATTCGAGTTTGCTTTCTAGGAAATTCAAACCGACCCCTCTTTCTTTCCTGCCTTCCCAGCAAGCGAAGAGAAAAAGTTAGAGGACAACATGAAAAGATTTTTTTTTTTTTTCTGAAATTAGGAATGGGTTCTGTTCCATTGTCCATCATTGTGGAATAGCACTGGATCGAGATATTTAAAGAGAGCAAGGATATTGTTGGAAAGGAGAGATGAGAAGTTCAGAACCCCGAATAAAACAAACTTCAAAACACCAAAAAAAAAAAAAGACTATCACAGCAGAACTTATAGGGAAGATATAGAGAAGAGCGGGGAGAGAGAAACCCTAGAGATTATCATCTAATAGCTTGACATATCGTATCAGACTTGACGCTCAAAGACCAGCAAACGTTTGATCTGGAGAATGGAGACAGATCAAGAAGATGAAAAGCACGACTGAACAAATCTCACTACAGTTGGCTATTTCCTCATCAAAACTTCTCAATTTTATCCTGATCTCTCGGTTTTGATCCAATAAACTAACTCATATGTATATTTAATATGCACCATTCAATATTCTAGTTCTCAACATAGATTTAGCAAGTAATGCATATACTTAGAGGGAAAGAGAGAGAGAGGAGTAGCGTAACTTACTCACTGCTACCAAACTCAAAGAGTTTGCCATGGCTAGAGAAGATAATAACAGCAACTTCAGCATCACAAAGAAGAGAAAGTTCGTAGGCTTTCTTGAGCAAACCGTTTCTTCTCTTAGAGAAGGTTACCTGCCGGTTGATCTTGTTCTCGATCCTCTCGAGAACTACTTTTCCTCTTCCCATTCTTCCAAAGAAACCTAAACGCAAAACAACTTAACAGATGGATATGATATGGCATAATCTTTTTTTTTTCCTTTCTTCTTCTTTTCCCATTCCCCTTGGCGTAACTGGTGGTTGAGACAGCGTACTTGTGCTCGTACGTTCAGCAGGTTTATTACCATATACATCTAACTTATCATGTTTAGACTTTATACACGCTAATTATAGTCGGAAGAGACTCTCTTCTAACAGTAACGAAATTCGGTGACTGGATTTCTTTCCCTTTGTTCTATTATTCTCTCCTGGAATCGTATACTTATAGCTTTTTAGGTAATTTAGATGCTGCTCTTTGTATGGAGAGTTAGGCATCTTGGTGTCCTTTGAATAGTTCCATTAAAAGCAATAAAGAAAAAGCAATGGTGAAAAAAAAAAGCGCTTGCGTAGAAGTGCTTTCACTTGGTCTGGCAACGAAATGGCGAAACATTATTCAATTACATTTGTCCCCTTCTTCCCCTTTCTCCTTGCATATTTGTTTCCGACGGTAACTTTAATTTCTCTCGTATGAACTGTCAGTTCAGTTGTCGGAAGACTATTACTGTTACTTTTCAGACAACACGGACTACGTGTCGACAGGGGAACAGGCCATTCCTTTTCTTCCCGGGAAGGCCCCCATTGGAGGATTTGTACGAAATACTTCTGCTGTGGAGCAAGTGAAGTGGTTTTGTCGTTTTCGTTGCCTTTTTATTCTACTTGCAACGGGGTCCGCGCCGGAAAGTGTGCCACGTGTCGGAATCTAGTCTGACAGCGTCCTTTCTAACCAATAAAGCCATGATGTTCGAGGTTCGAAATGAGCATATGCGCACGTGATCATCGGTATGATTTTCATTTTTGTTATTATTATTATTATTATTTGTTTTTATCCTATATGTTGTTGCTATATCTAATTAAGGATTTACTACCGTAGGCTTGAGATTTTCAAATTTTGTTCTAAACACCTCTTAAGTTGTGTGTTAATTTGTTTTTAATTTTTAATTTTAGCACTATAATAGAGTTTTTAAATTTGAATATGGTGAGCAATTATATTAAAATAGTATAATAAAAAAATTTTTATGATCATAATATTAGAACCAATATAATTTTATTATCTACGAAAATATTATAATTTAATAGAGGTATAAATTTGAATGAGTAATAAGTCATGTATACTTTAATTGAAAAAGAACTAATTGCTTTAATTAAAAGAAAAAGGAAGAGATAATACAAAATACAAAGGTGTGGTAGTACAAAAATACAAAAAATTTCATATTCAGATATTCTAAACATACTTGAAAAGTTTGAAATACTTTAGTTTTAACAATAAGATGTTTATATTGGCAAACTATTACGTAATTGTAAATTTAAAGACATAATAATAATTCTATAAAATCAATTATTGTCCTCAATAACTTTATAAAAATATTTTATTTCATCTTTTTTTTTAATATAACATAATAATTTTTTTTACAATATATATATATATTATATGGAAGCAAATTCTTTCAAATAAGATTTAAAACTTATTACAATACAAACTTCATTTTTATTTATAATTAATTGAAATAAAAATCATAATTTTTTATGACCACATAGATATTATTCCCATATGAAGTATCACCGTAAAGAAATTTTGTTATTTTAAAAATCAAATTAATTAAAGCTAACAGATTTACTTAAATTAATTACTTCTAAACTCTTCTCAAATGAAAAAAAAAAAAAAATAGAGATGTCTCTCATTTATTATTATTCAAAGATTCAAATTTTTAAAATAACGAAACCTAATGTATAATTTTGAATAATGAACATAAGATTTTATGAAATATCTCTCTTAAAATTTGAAATGATTTTATTTTATAATAAATTTTATAAAAATATATATTTAACTTTTTTTTTAACATAATTTTGACATAAATTCTAAAAAATTAAATTAATTATCTCTTACTTAATAAACTTGCAACTAAAATAACATAAAAGAAAAGTAAACATGTCTTTTTATACAATAAGTAACAAAATAAAATGACCGTGAACCTCGCTAGGGTGATTGATGGTTTTTCTTTTGTGGTCATTGGTAAGCTAAGCCTAAGGTGCAAGGGTGATTAATTTCAACTAAAACATTATTTTGTATAAATGCTAGGCCTAGTAAAAATTGGACAAGTGGTTGGTTGCGAGTATGCCAAGGCCTAGTTCTAGGTTAGTTAGCCTTGTAAAATGAATGCGACAAATTAACCACAATTCTTACCCACCAACCACCACAAATTTGCCTAAACCTCTTTCCTTCAATTGTTGTACCACAAGCTTGACTGAAAAATATCTGCATGTAAAACTACTTAAATTTGTGTTAAGTCTTCTTTGGTAAGAGCATGCATGGTGATAACTTTTGTCAAATTCAATATTAATATAATATAAATTTTATATATTTAAATTAATATAATTTAATATAATTATTAAATAAATAATAAAATTAATTGTGTTAAGTTAAAATTTAAAATTATTAACATATAAATTCGTTTATAATATAATTAATAATTTATATAATTATAATATATTAATTTAATTTTTATTTAACTTATTTTTAAGAGTATTTAATATTATATGAAATAAAAGTGAATAGTATTTGAGCAAGCAGTTTTATTAATATTTAAAAAAAATATATGTACATAATACATATTAAATAAGTAATATGATTTTAACTCGTTTATCTGCATAATAATTATATTTTATTAGAGTTTTAAAATTTTAATTTGATTAATAAACAAATTGAAGAGATATAAATTCATTTATAATATAATTAATAAATTATATAATTATAATATATTAACTTATTTTTTATTTAATAAATTTATTTTAAAAATAAATTTAGTTATGTTTGTTATATTTTAAGAGTATTTAATATTATATAAAATAAAAGTAAATAATATTTGAGTAAGTAACGCTATTGATATTTAAAAAATATGTGTATAAAATACATATTAAATAAGTAACAAGATTTTAACTCGTTTATCTATATAATAATTATATTATATTAGAATTTTAAGTTTTTAACTCGATTAATAAACGAAATGAAGAGATATAAATGACAAGAATTTAATAAATAAAAACAATAAAATGGCTCGGATAATCAAAATTTTGGAGTATATTGCAAGTCTGATTTTATTTTTTTAATTTAATTTTTTTAGAGGTGAAATAGACATACATTTTCAAATGTCTCTAACAAATAAAATTTTATTAGGTATATATCTATTATAAAATTAATTAATTACAATATAAGAAAATAATTAAATTATATAAATAATTATTAGTAAATAATCTGTTAAAATTTTCTACATCCGTTGATCAAGACACGGATGGTGATCAGTTCATAGTTTAATCAGTGCAAAAAATAGTGAGGTTGGGCCGTCAATCCACGTGCATCGACGTACAGTCTAAGCCCAAATTCCTAACAACACAGGAAGAAAAAGAGATGCGAAGAACCACGTGCAGGAAGGAGAAGCAATTGACAAATCACAGGAAGACACATAAGTATAAATAAAGACTGTGTTAAGTAGGATTGAAGTATCACATTACTGGTATAACTTTTACTTGTATTAATTAATATCTAAATTTTAAATTTTATTTTAAATTTATTTTCTTTTTTAACTTTTTTTTTTAAATTTTAATTAATTTTTTTTAAGAATAATTTTTTTATTTCAATTAATTTTTTTTAAGAGTAATTTTTTTCTTTTTTTATCCTAATTAATTTCTCTCTAAGAATAATTTTTTTAAAATAAATAAAAAAAATGCTCTTAATTTTTTTTTATTTTTTATTTTTTTAATTAAAGTCTATGAATTGAATATAACAAAAAAAAATTAATTTTATAAAAAACGAAAAAAAAATTCGAGAAAAATAGAGATTAAAGAGGAAGAGAGGGAGACCACGCGAAAAGAATAAAATATTAAAAATAAAAAAATAAAAAAATTTTAAATAAAAATAAAATTTAAATTATTAATTAATATATATATATAATTTATAATTAAATAATTCTAGAAAATTAACAGTGAGAAAACTGTCCACTCTCTAGTTAAATCTTAAAGCCAAAGTACACGTGGCAATGATTTGATCATCTCTAAATTCTTAACCCGACGGTTGAACTTGTCATTTTGATGTCGGAGTCGGATCCACTTTCACTTCTCAACTCATCTTCCTACACTGAAAGATGTTACTGACAACAGTAGCTGAAACCCTCTGGCCAGTAACAGTTACAATCATGATTGATAATCAGAATCAATGGCGTCCTGTTCTTTTTATCTGAAACTGAATCATTTTTTGCTATCGTCTTCTTGTTCTTCTAGTTTTAAAAACAGACCATCTCTATCAAATGCAATTCGTTCTTCCCCAGGTTCAACTTTTTCTCTGCTCTCATGTTCACCAACACTTCCTCTTATTAGAACTTCACGATCACATTCGCTCTCTATTAAAGCTTCTTCTTCTTCTTCTTCCACTACCATTGCCGAACATGAAGGCACCAAGGTCTATGACCCTCTCTCTTTGTATATCTACGAATTCCTCATATTTTGAAGTACTTTTTTTTTAATTTTTTTTTGAATGTGCATAAAATCAAATAGAATTCTGGGCTTTATTTATGTTTGTTTTATATGATTCAAGTGGAATGACATTTGATTTAAGTAGAATACATGTTCGAAGTGGGGTAAGTTTGAGTATATTGTTTTGGATGGTTTGATTTTTTCAATCATGGAAATTTTAGATTACGTTCTTACCCATTTTAGTTCTTTGTCATTTTAATAGATATCAAATGGAGCCCAGTTGCCGGTTGTTCATCTTTTTAAATTCATTTTTGTAGGTTAAAGTTTTTAAGCAAGAAAACTACCTTGCAAATTGGATCCAGGTTTGTTTTTTTTTTTTTTACTTATTTTTATGGTATTGTCAGCATTAGTGCGTTGCAGTATATATTGATTAGATTTTCTCATGTGTAGACACTGTTTAATTCATTGACACCTGGGGACTACAAGAATGGTCTTTTGGTGTTAGGAGGTAGAAGCTTCACAGGTAAGATTTTGTAATGATTGATTAAATTCATAGTTCACTGCTGTGTATGTTCACATGAGAACTGGAAAATACTAGTTCATTTTATGAAATGCAGTTCATTATCAAAATAGCTGCAGGAATGGTGTTGGCAAAATTCTGGTTGGCAATTAAGTAATTTAATTGTTCTCCGTTATTGAATAATATATCTATTTTTCAAAGAAAGAACAAGTAGGCAATGGTATGCTACTGCAGAGAAAAAGTTCTGAGTCTGCTTGAATGAAGACTTGATGCATTTGTTGCAATGACTAGTTGTTGCGGCAGTGTAATTTGCTTCTGTGTTGATTAATTCAAATTAACCTTGCCTCTTAGTTGATTCTGTTCTGGGAGATATGAAACTAACTGGCATGCAAGTTTTTTTTATATTGAAATTACACAATATAACATCTAAGCCAGAATATGAAAGTTTTTTCAAATCATTCAAGTAATGGCTGGCACCTAGTGTGCCAAAGGGAAGAGCAAATGTGGTAGGTATTATTCTTTTCATTTCCATTTGTAGCTGAGGCATGCTTAAGAAGGATGGGATTTTTTTCCCCTGATCTGAATGCATGCTTGCTATTGCAAGTTGGATTTCTTCTTTGTTGATCCTAGGATTATTCTTCCTTCTCCCTCATTGGGCTGAATACCTTTTTATTATCTGCTTAGCTATTGCGTGCACTGAAATAGATAGAGAGGTTTTCTCAACCCATATAAAACGTTAATTTGAAAATCTGCCATGTTTCCAGTTGTTTGCTTGTGTTTGGACTTGCTGGTGCTGAGGCCATAGCCATTGGGTTTGGTGTGTTTGTTGTCAAGTAGGAAATGTTTTGATAAAGTCATAATTTGGTTATATGACAGAATTAGACCAACAGTTCATTTTTTTTTTCAAATTCTAAATAAACCAGAAGATAAGTAGTCTCTTTTTCTCAAATTTCATTATATTGTTAGATGCAAGAACCTTTTGTCTACTGAGTAGTGGCATATTCCTCACTTGTTAACTTGATACTTATGACAAACCATGTATAAATCATATTTGGACATTTGCACACAAATCCACTACTAATTATTAACTACCTTAAAGATGTCAAGAAGCATTGCTGTAATATTGCTTTTTTTTTTTTTTTTAAAATATAGTCTATCCCACTTTTTTATATTTCCTACACATATACATGCTTACAGAAATTCTGCAATTCAATAAATATGAATACATATTCATCTTGGCTATTCCAATTTTCCTGATTCACATAGACAGATATTTACTTGTTGTACTAAATGTACAAATACACACTCAAAGGTTGCTGTGTAACTGCATTATGTGACTTCCGTTAAAGGCAAAACTTTTTGCCTCTGACACAAGTGATAGATCATTTAAAAAAAATTGATGCATAATTTTTTTTTCTTCTAATAATTATTTCATGAAATAGACTAAAGATGTTGTTATTTATCAATTGTTATAATAAAAGAGGCGTATAAGTTCTTTTAAGTCTCAATTTCATTAATGAATGTGACTTTTTCATTAGATATTGTACAATGAAAGAAATTCTAATGTAGAAAGCAAGGAAGTGGAGCCAATAACACAGTTTTATACACACTTGTATGACTTTTCTCCTTGTCAAATTATTCCAGAAGTACCATTCGTTCTTAACTTATAATTGGGTTGGTTGTACTCCTACCTAGCTTATTGTTGTGAAAATTAAAGGTAGAGTTAGGATGAATAGTAACTCTGATAATATCTTTCTATAGCCTTCCTGCTTTCTGAATTTTATATGAAAGTTTGTGGGCAATTGGTTGATGGTATTTAGTAATGCCAAGCCATTTTCTTGCTGCAAATTTCTTTTCTGGGGTTCTATGCTTAAATCTAAATGGTATTCTACCACTGCAGGGATGGGATTATGTGAAGACCAGCTGTTTCTGTTGTAATCAGGAAGCAGAAGGCAATTCTTTGATTCTCCTTATCTTTTTTCAGAAAATTTTAGCATGTTATGCGAATTTTCTTTTTTGTATTTTGCACTTTACTCATTGCGTGAACTGTATTAACACAGGCCAAAGGTGGATTTATAATGAGTGCAAGCCATAATCCTGGTGGGCCTGAATATGATTGGGGTATCAAGGTGAATTGTTCATGTTCTGCTCTGGCACACTGTCTTTTATTTTTATTTTTTATAATTTTAACTCCTAAAATTATGTGGTTTAAACTTTATTGGGATTCCACTGCAAAATCTTGCTGAGAACACCATGCCATATCAAAGTGAAAATTTCAAAATTTTGTCACTCATATGTTGAAGGCTCTGTTTCATGCATTGATAAATGCCCTATAACTTGCTGTTTGAGGTTTTCCTGACTTAAGAGGCCATGTTTTTTATATGTTCCTGTTTTCATTTTAACCACAGCAGCGGCCAACCTACCCTGAATCCATAACTGACAAGATCTATGGAAACACACTTTCTGTAAGTATTTGTTTTATATGTATTCTGCCATTCTTCTGATTCATTTTTCTTGATACAGTTTATTACTCTGTGCTTACCTGTCTCATTTAACACAAATGTTTTCAACTTAAGTTCTGATTTATTAGTTTGCCAGTTCTCTGCTCATTTGTTAAGAATTTATTCCTTGCTATGCAGTGAGATTTTAGTTATAATGTAGGTCATTCATGGTAAGAGTCGTTTTTGCATCCTCAAAGCAGGCATGAGATAGACATGCAAAACTCATTTAGAGAAATATTTGTGAAGATTGATTATAGCAGTGAGTGTTATAGTTACCACTACTAAAAAGTCTGTTTCCTGCCATTTGGGGTGGGTGGTGGGTCAGCTTGTCATGGCGTTTCTGTGTTTTAAATACCATGCTTCCTTTGATTGGATGGCAGTTTGATTCCAATTCCTCCATGATGGTATAAATAGTGATATTATATGTATGCTCAGAATTTTGTTGATTCCAAAGTCAGTATAGATGTTTTGTTATTATGAGTATATGAGATGTCCTTGTTTGTTTCCCTGTTGCATGTTTGACTGATTTTTGACTTTCAAGAGCTAGCCTTAATGTAGTAGTTATTTAATCTTGGAAATCTAGTTTTCCTTTGTCTTGATTTTTCATTCTTCCACATTCTTTTTGGTCAGTTTCTCAATTGAAAAGTTATTCAATCATTTTCTTAGTAAATCTATGGTCTCAGTCAAAATGCATGCTTACAATTAGGTAAGATAATCAATGCCTTAAGTGTGTCATCTATTAGAAAGATCAGGCAATATGGATAAAATATTCACTACCGAAGGTTTCAGGGGGTTTAGAATGAAATGGAATTTCTTGTGGTTTGTGCCAAGTAAGCTTTATGCCATCTATCAGAACAATTAGGCAAAGCAAGTGGCTTTTGTGGTTTAAGTTATTTTTACACTTAACTGGTCAATGAATTGGAACAGAAGATGTTACTATCATATTAGTCCTTGGCTGAAGAATTTTATGAATAAACTAAGTCTTTGTTGTATTTTTTCATCTTCTTTTCTCTCCCTTCCTCTTCTGGTGCTGGTGCTAGTTGTTTTGTTATTTTCTTATTTACTTTACAGTTAATATCCATTTTGCTTATTCTTTAGAAATATTTTATTAACTAAGAGCTAAATATTTTGAACTGGAATGGAATAATATCAGTTGTTTCAATTGTTTGAGCATTGTAACTTCACTTTTTCCCACCTTTGCCTGAAATTTGAGATATTTAAGTGTTCTGTAGATCTCTGACATTAAAATGGTAGACATTCCCAATGTTGATCTTTCTTCTCTCAGATTCACAACATATGGAAACTTCAGTGTTGAAGTCGTAGACCCCCGTTTCTGACTATTTGGAGCTGATAGAGGTGGGAAACAACAGATGCGTGAGTTTGGAATTTTAGGGTGAAATTTCATGTGTACTTAATTATAGTGATCTTATTGATTTTTTTGCAGAATGTTTTTGATTTTCCACTTGTCAAAAGCCTTCTTTCACAATCTGATTTCAGGTATGAATTGTTTCCTTTGCCAGGCAGGAATACTTTCATGTTGGTTTTATTGGATAAGATTCTTACTTGCTAGCCTGTTTCATATTTGGTTATCTCCAACCTTTTTCCTATTTACCCCAACAGTTGAAGGCATGGTAGATTTGGCTATGGAAAACAACAATGCTCCTCTATGAAATGTCAAATGTGGTCCTGTTTCCTTTTGGCTTATTTTTGCGAAATAAGGATGATGCAATGAAAACCACTAGATCAATTCATTGTCTTGTCAGATGACATAATCAAGTTTGACTAGATCAACCAAATGGCTCTCGATATGTCATGCTCATTATACATAAATAAGAATACCCTTACTAAAAAAGAATTGCACATGTAAAAATGTATAATATTTATGACATTCATTTCAACATGGTTGTAGGAACACTTTTGTCGTTAATGATTCACTGTTTCCTCATGGTTTTCAATTTCCTTAAGTACTCCTTGGTTTTATTATATATTTTGTAACCCAATATGGTGTCTAGTATTCTTTGAGCATCTTACTAATCAAAGGCATGTGTAATCTCGCATCCAAAATGTACTTGGGATATGGATGGTTTCAAGGGCCTCCCTTTTTTTTTTTAAGATTCAAACTTGGCAAACCATCTTCCTGTTGTTGAGAGTGGGGATAGAAACGTAAATCTCCATATAGCACCCTAGTTTTCAAGTATAGGTGGCCAAGGCCAAAGAAGCACCTTAGTTAACTTCAAACTTTCCGTCATCTCAATATATCACAATCTTTTTGACATCTCATCGACATTCCTTAATAAACAGAGATTTGGTAGGAAAGTGAACAAAAACTATTTTTGGTTGGAATTTGGAGATAATCTTATATGTGGCACCAAAGAAGCACTTGGGCTCAGTGATTAGATTTATTTAGTTGATATGTTAGAGATGGGCAAACATTCTAAATGTTTAATGAGGATATGTGTCATACCTTTTCATTTTAGGCCAGAGGCAAATAATACTTAATTGTTAGCCATTTCTGAAAATATTTTATTTGTGACACTTCAAAGGAATGTAGGAGTTCCTTTGTTGTAAAGTTGGCACTATTACCATTTTGCAAAGCAAGCATTCATAGATATTACTATTATTGTGATGACCTGGCCTAACCAAAACAATATTGTCCTCTTTGACAACCTACAAATGTGATGCATCAATGCTGTATTCTTGACATGGAACCAATTCCTAACCCACCCAAAAGTCTCATATTAGTTAAGGAAGTCGAAACACGTATAAGGCACAACTCAGGCTCTTACCAAAGCGATGTGGGATATTATAATTCATTCTTTTTTATGTCCAACATTCTTGTTAACACATTTTTTGTTTAGAAGAGCTAATGTTGATATCACTTTGCCATACCTTAAAATTTCTTATGAAAATTTGGAGTGTGATTAAAAGAAAATAAGACTTATAATATAATATCATTATTCAAAATATCTACTTTATTCAATCTTACAAGTCATAGAACAAAACTATTACATAACTAAAACATATGCTTAAGTTAATGCTAATATCCAAAATTTTAATATATTAACAATTAATTCACATTGAGCCCATAAATAATTAACTAAAACCTCCAAAATGTATCTCAAATTGGGAACATACAAAACAATATTCAAATTCTCTAATGAGCTTTAGAATATTACTACTTTATGCATCAACATGCAAATCTGTGGAGAGAAGAGAGAATACACAACCCAATAGGAAATCTCAACTTTACACATAACCATAAGTGAACATTCATGCAATCAAACATTTTCATAAGTCAAATTTATTAATTGCACAACATTTATCATTCATGTACTAATATATCAAATATATCTATTAATGAATATTTTAAACATATATAAATAATTTAAATTCAAATATTAATATATTATGCTTATTTATTAACTAAAATAGATACTAATTCAAGGTATTTTTCACCCAAGTACAAGCTCATTATATACATATAAAAACAAAATTTTTTATTTTAATGTTTTCCTTGAACTTATATCTCAACAGCTCATTCAAAACCTAATATTAGAATTTTTATATTTGTATTTTCTTTGGACTCGTATCGTAATGGCCCATTTAAGGTCCAACACATTCACTTCATTCTAATACAATCCTTATACACAACTACTCATTTTTAAGTCTACATCAATTTATTTTTATATTTCAATACAATCATTTTCATCCAAATTAATACAATTCTATAGCTAACCACTAACGTGTAAATTGACTAAAATTTGTACAAATAGTCAATTTTTATGAAATCATTTGGATATTAAAGTTTATCAATTCTAGAATTGTATTAAAATTTTTATTTGACAAAATAATCTTTTAGTAAATGCAAGTCTTACAAAATATACAAAATTCTTACTGCATGCTAAGATTTTTCAAAATTTTCTAGCTAACTTTGGAAATTCACCAAGAATTTTAGAAAATTGATTTTGAAGTGTTTCAACTTGTATATGAAAGATAATTAAGTTTATTTTAAGATACAAATGTAAATTTTGTGAAACAACCAACCATGAAATATAATTTTGCTAAAATAAGCAGTTAGATTGAATAAATAATGTAGATTTTATCCCTTAAAATGCATTTTTAAAAATTCATTATATATTTATTTCAACTTCAATTTTAGTGAGTACAGTGGCAATTTAAAATTTTATAGAAAAAAAAAGAGATTTTCGAAAACAATATTCAATCAATACGGTTTTATAAAAATATACAAAGTTGTCAAATGAATAGTAAAATTTTTAGTTTTTAACATTTATATTCAAAAATTTATCATAACTTCATTTTAAATCTAAATTCAATGAAATTAGTGCAAAATTAAAATTTCGTGTTTTTATTTTCTAAATCAAAAATAAAATTTTTAAAATCTAATATCAATTATTATAGATTAACAAATAAAGACAGTGTAGTTATATAAATAATATTTAATTTTATTTTACAATTTAAGCCACAACATACTATTTTAATATCAATTCTCAATTTATTAATACAAATTTTATATAAATATTCAAATAATAAAAGTAAATAAAAAAATAAATTCTAGAATAAAGTTAAGATCTCTTACCTATTTCAAGTTAAACCTATTTTTTTCCTATTTTTCTTTCTTCTTTTTCTTTTCACTCTTAAAACTAAATAAAACTTAACTTTTTTTTTTTTATATATATATAACACAAATCAAATATCAATTAACTCCCAACTAACCTATATTGGTAAATTTCTTTAACAAATATTATAAGCTACTATTTAGACCTAATACTATTAGGCTAACTAATTATTCATCTAAATACAATCAAATATAATAGGCTCTAGCTTTCAAATTCATAAAATAAGTCCACAATTCAAAATATTAATATATAATTTAATATCTATTTAAATAAATAATACTCTATACATTAACATATCAATATAATTTTTGAGATTTTATTGATTTTGTTGTTGGATTACCATGTTCTCCCTATTCATACAACCAATTCTATTGATGTTTTATCTAAGTTGTATATTAGAGAAATTGTGAAATCGCATGGAGTTCCAGTTTCGATGGTGTTAGATAAAGACCCTAGATTTACAACACAATTTTGGAAAAACTTTCAAAAGGCTATGGGCGCACAGTTGTTATTTAGTACAACCTTTCACCTATAAACAGATGGTCAGTCAAAACGTGCTATCTAGGTTTTTGGAAGATATGTTGAGGACTTGTGTTATAGACTTTCAAGGTAGTTGGAATGATAACCTACCACTTGTAGAGTTTACATATAATAATAGCTACCAATCAATTATTTAGATGGCACCATTTGAGGCATTTCATGGTAGATTGTGCATATCTCCTTTATGTTGAACAGAAGTAAAAGAGACCACTTTATTAAGACCTAAGCTTGCATAAAAGATAACTGAAAAGGTGAAATTAATACGTTAACGATTAGTCATAGCTCAAAGTCATTAGAAAAGTTATGCTGATAGGAGGAGACAACCATTGGAATTTGAAGTGGGTAATCATGTCTTTTTAAAGATGTCACCATGTAAAGGTTTAATGTGTTTTGGACAAAAGGGCAAGCTAGCCCTATGTTTTATTGGCTCATTTGAGATTCTAAGGCATCTTGGGGAAGTGGACTACGAGTTAGCATTATTGCTACAATTGTTAGGATTCATAATACATTCCACGTGTCAACGCTAAGGAAGTACAAGCTTGGCCTTACGCATGTGTTAGATTGGAATGGGTTGGATATTTAACCGAATGTCTCATATGAGGAGGTTCCCATTCAGATTTTAGACACTTGAGAGCAAGTATTATGAGACAAGACTATTCTACCAGTCAAGGTTTTATGGAAGCACCATAGCATTGAAGAGGCCATATAGGGCTCAGAATTTGAGGTTCGTAGGAAGTACCCTAAGGTTTTGAATGTGAGAGATAATTTTTAACTCATGTTTTGAAATTTCGAGGACAAAATTTTTTTAGGAGGGTAGGTTGTAAAGTCTCAAAAATTATATTGATATGTTAATGTTTGAAGTATTATTTATTTAAATATATATTAAATTGTGTATTAGTATTTTGAATTGTGAGCCTATTTTGTAAGTTTGGAAGTTTAGGTTTGTTAAATTTTATTGTACTTGGATGAATAATTAATTAGTCCAATGGTATTAAGTTTAAATAGTAATTTATGATGTTTGTTACAAATATTTATAAATATATATGAATTGTGGGGTTAATTAATATTTAATTTTTGTTATATATATATATATATATAAATTAGGTTAAGATTAGATTAAGTTTTATTTAGTTTAAGGAGTGACAGAAAGTGGAAGAAGAAAGGAGAAAAAAAAAGGAAGAAAATGGGTTTTACTTGAAATAGGTGAAAGATTTTAACTTTATGTTAGAATTTATTTTATTTATTTATTTATTATTTAAATACTTATGTAAAATTTGTGTTGATGAATTGAAAATTGATATTAAAATGGTACATTGTAACTTGAATTGTGAAATAAAATTGAATATTATTTATATAACTATACGGTCTTCATTTGTTGATTTGTAATATTTGATATTAGATTTTAGAAATTTTATATTTGATTTAGAAAATAAAGACATGAAACTTTAATTTGACACTAGTTTTATTAGATTTGGATTTAAAATGAATTTATGATAAATTTTTGAAAATGAATATTAAAAACTAAAAATTTTTTTGTTCATTAGACAACTTTACAAATTTTTATAAAATTGTATTGATTGAATGTTGTTTTTTAAAATCTCTTATTTTTCCTACAAATTAGACATATAAAATTTTAAATTGTCACTAAACTTGTTTAAATTTGAGTTAAAAAAAATGTGTAATGAATTTTCAAAAATGCATGTTAAGAGTTGAAATTTGCACTACTTACTCAATTTAATTGCCTATTTTAGCAAAATTGTATTTGTTGGTTAGTTGTTTTACAAAATTTATATTTTTTTCTTAAAATAGACTTAATCATATTTTATATGCAAGTTGTAACATTTAAAAATTATTATTTTTTTAAATTCTTGGTGATTTTTCAAAGTTAATTAGAAAATTTTAAAAAATTTTAATAAATAGTTAGGACTTCGTATATTTTGTAAAACTTGTATTTACTAAAAGGTTATTTTGTCAAATAAAAATTTTTGTACAATTTTAAATTTGATAAGCTTTAATTTCTAAGTGATTTCATAAAAATTGATTTTGTGCACAAACTTTAGTGAGCTTTCATGTTAGTGGTTAGAGACAAAATTGTATTGATTCGGATGAAAATAGTTATGTTGAGACATGAAAATAAATTGGTATAGAATTGGGAATGAGTAGATGTTTGTAAGGATTGTGTTGAAATGAAGATGGATGTATTGGATCTTGGATGGGCTATTATAATACAAGTTCAAAGGAAGTACGAGTATGAAAATTCTAATGTTAGGCCTTTAATAAACCATTGAGGTACCAGTTCAAGGAAAACATTAGAATGGAAAATTATATTTTTATGTGTATATAATGAACTTGTACTTCGGTGAAAAATATCTTGAACTGGTCTTTATTTTAGATGAATAAGCATAACATATTAATGCTTGAATGTAAATTATTTATATCTGTTTAAAATATTCGTTAGTGGATATATTTGATATATTAGTGTATGAATGAAAAATGTTGTACGATTAATGAATTTGGCTTATGGAAATATTTGATTGCATGAATGTGTGAATGCTTTTGATTGAGTGCAATGTTGAGATTTCCTATTAAGTTGTGTTGCTCACTCCTTTCTCCATAGGTTTGCATGTTACTGTGCAGGATAGCGATGTTTCGGAGCTCACTTAGAGGATTTGGATGTTGTTTTGTATGTTGCCAATTTGAGATGTATTTTAGAGATTTTAATTTAATTACTTATGAGATTAATGTAAATTAATGGTCAATATATTGAAATTTTGGATATTGGCATTAATTTTGGCATATGTTTTAGTTATATAATAGATTTGATGTATGACTTGTAAAATTATAGAATGTGGATATTTTGGAGAATAATATTGTATGATGAGTCTTATTTTCTTTTAATCACACTCCAAGTTTACATAAATAATTATGGGGTGTGACAGTCACTTCAGTAGAACTGGTTCATTTGCTCTGTTATTAGATTAACTCATTGTTTGGGCTACTTCATGGATTGTTCCTATGCCTGCCAGCTCAAGATCTTTTATGTTCTTGTTTTTATCATTTTGCTTATTAACTGTCAAAAATTTATTGATTTGCCCAATTTTAATTGCATATGGAGTTAGTTTTATGTGCTCCATATGGAATTACTTAAAAAATTTGTGGTTTTAGATATTCTTTATACATCTGATTTGCCCCTTCTTCCTGTGTCTGTGCTTTTGGTTTCTCTTGTTATGGCAACAACAAAATCTTGCATTCATGGCCACAACAAAATCTTGCATTCATGGCCTAGTTTAATCTTGCGGACATAAGATGCTTGGGCAAGATGGAGATTTCATGGTTCTAAATTATATTATATTGTGTTGGTTTTCACATTTTAGGTTTGTATTGGGTGCCATGCATGCAGTTACTGGTGCATATGCAAAACCCATATTTGTGGACAAGCTAGGAGCCACACTGGTATGTTTTGCACATAAAACATCTAGAATGCACTACTATTGTGATTACCATCGATGTCCCTGACAGCAGATGCTAGATATTTCATGAAGGATTCAATTTCAAATGGAGTGCCTCTGGGGGATTTTCAGCATGGTCATCCTGACCCTAATCTTACATAAGAAAGTTAGCAACTGCAAATAGGAGGTTATTTTACCGTTGTTGCATGGCATTACTTACTTTTATTGAAAAACAGATATGCCAAGGATTTGGTCGATGTTATGTAGAGAATGGACCTGATTTTGGAGCCGCAAGTGATGACATGTAAAATGATTACCAAAGAATACTAGTTTAAGACTTCTTGTGTTTTGATGTCCTTCCATTCACTTGAGTGCATGCTTGCACTCATACATACATATTCGGATGTTTTCACAACTTTCATCAAGGTTCTAAACTTGCTTGTGCTTATAGAAAGATAGGAGGAACTTTTTTTGCAACTTTTATATTCTTGAAGTATGAAATTCATAGTTTAGTTATTTGATCCTCATTTTCTTCTCCATTTATAAACGATACCATCTGTTGTATAAATTTTTTTTATGCATGGACAATGTAAAGGAAATACTATTTTTAGACTATAGATATTTCTCTGAATAAAGTTGGGCTGCAATATATTGTTCTATTTAACTGCTATGTACTCATTCTGTTGCTGTTGTTCAGCAGATGGATATAGAAACAGGATTCTAAGTAGAGGGTTTTTCGTCACTCTCTCAGACTCCGTTGCAATTATTGCAGCCAGTGAACAAGAATCCATTCCATACTTTATGAGTGGGCCTAAGGTAGGAAACTTAAGCACCTCTTTCCAATTTTCTAGTTTAACTTGAAAAAAAAAAACAGTGACTTATTTTTTCTTAGGGTTTAGCCAGATCCATGCGACAAGTGGTGCTCTTGATTGTGTTGCTGAAAAATTGAATCTTCCATTTTTTGAGGTTAGGCACTTTTAAACTATTGTATTGTTGCTTTCTTTCAAAGTTTCTAGGAACAGTGTTTTCCGTAAATAGGGATTCTTCTGTCACAATAAACAACATATCATCTTGGATTTAGGTTCTCACCGGCTGGAAATTTTTTGGCAATCTCATGGATGCTGGGAAGTTGTCTGTATGTGGGGAAGAAAGTTTTGGTACAGATTCTGATCACATTTGTGAGAAAGATGGCATATGGTAATTGTCTATTTTAATATTGTGGCCATTAGAATGCTGGTTGAAAGACTACCCACACTTACCAACACAAAATCATATCAGTGCGGAAATGTACTTGAGGTTGCTACATAAATTCTTGTTCGGAATTTGTTTTTCAATGCCTTGAGTCATGTTTCGTTTGATCATTTCAATGTAGCACTTCACATGAATGTACCATCGTAGATAACTTACATGGTTCTTTATTTTCTCTGGTGTCTTAAGTCTTCGATTTGTTGGAAAGTAAGATAATTTATTAGACAAACAAATTTCAGAATCATATTGCTGTCCTCAGCTCAATATGCAAATTCTGTGATATTCTTTTAAATTTGGCTAGGTCGAGGCCTGAAATCTTCAAGTAGTTTAGTTTCTTGCCTTATATTCCCTTGTTTGCCTCTATTTTGTATTGTAATTTTGTCCATGTGAGTTCAGTTTTAAGGTATCTTCTCATTGTTTATGTGATCTTGAATGTGGTTTTCTTTTTCACAATCAAGAACTGTAGGATTAATTATAAGCTCTTTCATTGCCATCTATTTTCCATGAAATTTAAAAGCCCTTGTGATCCAAATGACAGGGCTGTGCTGGCTTGGCTTTCTATTATTGCATACTGAAACAAAGACAAGAAACCAGGGGAAAAATTGGTATGTCTCTGATGTTGTGAAAGCACATTGGGCAACTTATGGGAGAAACTTCTTTTCTAGATATGACTATGAAGTAAGCATCATTGCATTTAATGCAAAATTATTTTAGTTGTCAGTCCAGTTACATTTTTAGATTTTCTTGAAACTGTGGCCTGGAATAAGTTTAATCTTAGTGCATCTATTTAATATGTTTAAATTTATGTTCAGGAATGTGAATCTGAAGGAGCCAATAAAATGATAGAATATCTAGAAATTTGGTATCTGAGAGCAAAGCAGGTGGTGAGTATGGGATGCGCCAAAACCTCTTATGTTTACATTACACTCGGTTTAGACAATGCTTGTTTGCTTCAAAATTTCATGTTATAGGAAGTTACGTCCTTCAATTTGCAGATGACTTTGTACATGCTGATCCTGTAAGTTTTAATAGTGCTGAACATTTGTTTATTTTCTCTTAGATGTGATTCATTTCCTTTGACCAGTTGGATCTTCAAATTTGCTTCTCTAATCTTTATATTATATCAAATGGTTTAGGTTGATGGAAGTGTCACATCAAACCAAGATGTTCGATTTGTTTTCACAGATGGATCAAAGATCATATTTCGATTATCAGTGTGGGCCAACCTTTGTTCTCTCATGTAAAATATAAAGAATCATTTGCTACTCTGAATTAACCATCTATTTCATATTTTTTCTTATAGGGGACTGGTTCAGCTGGTGCAACCGTTAGATTGTGCATTGAATAGTTTAAGCCAGATGCCGCCAAGCATGAAGTGGATGCGCAGACAGCATTGAAGCCATTAATAGGTTAGTTCATTGTCATTTGTGCAAGTTTGTAGTTAATAACTTGCATATTTTTTTTTTCCTAAAAGTTACAAATCATGTTTCAGATCTGGCATTATCAGTGTCAAAGCTGAAGGACTTTACTCGAAGGGAGAAACTTACAGTTATTACACAAAGAGTGCTTCAGTTTCATCTGGTTTTATTTCAAGTTATGCTAAAAGTACAGATGCTCTTACCAACTTTTAATGACTTTCAAGTTACATATATATTTTTTCTGTTCAGTTTTGGATGTATGGTAGGAAATAATCTGGCATCACAGAACAATAAATGACTCCCTTCAAAAAATATACGTAGAAATAAGATATCTTTCAGGTGCAAAATTTGATGCTATTCCCCGTCTTTTGCTGGAGTGCAAAAAATGGTGAAGACCAAATAGAAACGGTAAAGAGGCAGTAAGAAAATACATTTGTATCGATATTGAGGCTGGAAAGTGGAAACCTTCACTGCTTGTCTGAATCATTTTCAGCATCTATTGAAGTCTTTCCTGTCACGGGCAGAGAATTTTTGCTAAATTGATAAAAACCCACAGAATTTACGTGGTAATACGAAGTTCCCTCTGTTCTTTATAACCCACCTTGGAAATAATGTTGAACAAGTTGTTGAATGAAGTCAAAGGAATCAATGTTATATCCAACTTGATAACATAATCTGTTGTATAATGTTTTAGAGCCTGGAATCACTTTCACCAACTGATGATTGTGGATGCATCTATTGAATGATCACCATAAACATAATGGCAATAACCTTTTCTTAAAGACGGAATTTGGGGGTGCATGTGCATATGCATATAAAGCATCAATGAGCATAGAGGAGAGTTGAGTTGATGTCAAAGTTGATCAAAAGATTGAAACCTTAGCTGATCGGGTCTCCATGATAAAAATTCATCCAATGGCAGCTCCCCGACCGACTTTTATGGTACAACTAAGACTAGCATCTCCCACTGCAGACATACGTATGCATCTTCATGTTGGATAAACAATAGGGTTCTTAATAACTCCTGGTTTCCTCTAAATTGCAACCCAACGGCCCCAAAAATTAGTGACATATTGGCACAGCACGCACTCCACATGGGATGACATGTTGCCATACCTTTTTTTTTTTTTTTTTCACTTTAAATCTTCCATAGTCGTAGCAGTTATCGATTGGATACTTTTTTCTACCTTTCTTAGGATGTGACATTGTCTAACTATGTTCTCTTCTTCACATGAAGGAATACTCCAGATAGGGCCCCCGAAAAAAGTGCGTTTTCTCAGTGCAAAATGAAAGTTATAAAGAGATGTAGGCCTTCTGTTTTCTTCTTGCCCACATATACTGTGTAATTTAGATCAGATTTTCATAATTTGTATGACTAACACTTGGAATCAACTGTGTTTCAACAGAAATGCAATTACTTAGGATGCTATAGCTCCAGCTCCAGATTACAGAATTTTTTCAACTATATATGTATGCATGATAGAGAGTTTGCAGGTTCTTATTAAGACAATCAAACATGTGTTTGAGGGCATCTATCTGCAGAGTCATGACAAGCAAGCGTGTGAGGTGAAAAAACATTTATAATGACAAACTGTTTAAGCCAAGAATAAATCATTTATATATGGCAGAAACTAAATGTAGGATAATTTGGCATACGTGTTGTTTAGCAGTAAACTACAAATAAGCAAAGTCATAGATGATAGATATCTGCTTTGGCAGTTGTACATATTTGTGTCTGGTAAGGATCAATGGCATTTCCATGACAATGAGAACATACTTTTGAAATCATTGCAGTGAAGTCCGTCTTTTTCTTCAAAGATCCAAAACCAAAATCAATCCGGATTGTCTCTGCTCCCCATTTCTAATGTGATGTTAAGTCCTCCACCAGACCCACCAACAAATAATGGTACAGACAAAGTAAGCAATCTTTTTAGTGGATAATAAGAGGATGGAACTGTGTTTGTCCTAATTGTGATACAAAACCACAACTTGATCATCTAATTCTCTCACTCCTCTCTCTCTTTCTCTCACTGCACAGCACAGCTAACTCTTCATGAAACTAGAGTTGTGTATAGATCCAACCTTGTTGGGTCTGTCACTATCATGGGATTTGCTCTTGTAGAGAAACTTAATATTGCCTCCATCTTCTATATCTGCATGTCTTTGTGACAACTCCACCATCATGTTAGTTGCCTGTAGTGATGGACCTTCATGTCTCCTTTCTCTTTTCTCCACCCATTTTTTTTTTTTTTGTTTTCTTGTGAGGATTTTCATTCATTTTAGCATAAAAGGAATACATATATGTCCATATAAGATTAAGAAATTGCTTTACAATAATTCAACCATTCAATTAAATCATTTGTTTATTAACATGAAACACCATTCTTGACAAAGATGTCAACAATGCACAAGAACACTGTCCCACTTAGCCAACTATTGCAGTGAAAGCAAGGATTTATGGAGAAGCAAAATAATAACACATGCATATTTTTCAACTAGTGAAAACTGATAATAATGCACAAAAACACATGTTAATCATCCCTTGTAAGCAAACTCAGTGCATTATACTGTGGCAATTAAGGGGGTTGAGCTAGCATTCCTGTTTGAAGAGAGTGACGAATCTTTTCAAAAAGATTTTGCTCAAGAAATCAAAGTGATGGATTGATTAATTAATTAATGGGGATTGTTAGAAAGATAATTATGATTAGGGGTTTAAAAATTATTTGGTTAGAACTTCAAAAATTAGTTTGTACGTCCTCATCAAATCAAAGTAATGGTCATTGTTTCATAATTTAATTTGCTTCAGATTTATTGCCTTCTCTGTGACTGTGTTGTTAGTTCCACTCTCATTTTCTCGAAGGATATGCTCCTTATTTTATTTCTCTCTTTTCATTTTTGTGCAGTTCTTTACCTGTAGTAATGCATTTCCCACAGTTGATTACACTATTACTTACTCTTCTTTTCTTTTTCCCATTATACAGGCCTTCAATTTTCATGGTCTTTGGCTCCATATTCAGACTCTGTTGGTATGATTCGCGTGATATTTACTGCCTGCAAAATCTCAGATTCTGTATTAAAGTTAGATTTGTTCAATTCCCCTACCGAGCAAACAAGTAAGCCCACAAATTTTCACCTCAAAAATTAACATTAAATATCTAATATTAAAGTTGTTCATTAAGTAAACCAAAATTGGTCTTGTCCATCTTAGTTTAATATAGATTCTTCATATAAATTATATCCATCTTAGTTTAATATATTTAAATTATAGTATTAGTTGTACAAATTATTCAATACAAATTAATGTGATATAAATATGTAATAATCAATATATTTTATACGTGATTTTAAAATAAGTAATACAATGATCTATTAGAATTTTAAAAATTTAATAAAAAATTAAAATTTTAAATTAAGATTAGTTACGTATATTTTATTTTTCAGTCTAATATTATACTCAATAAATTTATATTTTAAAAATTTACTTAAATTCTAAAAATTTAAAGAAATTTAACGCTGTTATTAATTTATATTTAATAATTTATATTTCTAATATTATCATTCTAAAATCTTTTAATGTACAGCAGGCAAAGATGTTGTTGAATCAATCTTCCACTTCTTTTGTATGAGATATTTACAAAAAGGAAGTTTAAGTGGGAATGGTCTTGATGACTTGCATACCAGATATTTATTACTAATGAAACTCTCTTAGTGGGAGAAGACCTTTGATAATGTAATTTGCATGAAACTATTCAAGTCAACTGAGGAAAACGTAATTACAGTTTAAACACTAAGTTTATTAGTTATCTTCAGAGATTCTAAGCTGGCCTAATCTAAGTAAGTGCTCCAACACTTTGGTTCCACAGCCTCACAAGATTCCACTACAAGAGTCTTTGCTTAAAAGTTGTCTCCTGCAGATGACAAGATTGATCACCTCTAATTGAGTTCATCATTACGAAAACTTGATGATCTTGAGATTCAAATTTTTAATAATATCAGTTTGGGAAATTCTAATCTCGAGTGATTTGCAGGGAACAATGAGAGCAACCCTTTGACTTCCTGTATCTTAACTTATTGTATACAAGAGTAAAGAATAAATTTTGAAGTCATTATTATTATTATTATTATTATTATTATTTTACTGTAATTTAAGCAAAGTAGGGTTTGAGAAATTTGTCGAAAACCACCTGAAGAATGCAAGATCAGTGCTGTATGTAGACCAGACTGTAAAGTAGGTTTAAGAAACTTGGGTTGCATAAGAAGACATGCAAGGCATAATGTTCATGCATTTGGTCTTGTTCACAGAGTCATTTTATGAGGGCTTTTTTCTTTTTGGGTCCAAATAATCATCAAATATCAGTGTTACTCTGTAACTTGACCTTTCGACCAGAGTAAATCTAACTTGTTAGTTGTAATAATAACTTCCAATCGTTGGTCCAGTTTGTAATAAGATGTGTCAGAATGACTGCAACTTGAGCCGTTTGGCTCCGTTTGCCTGCCGCACAGGAAAGCTCAAATAGTCTCTTAAAAGGGACATTATCTAGTAGCAATCTGTGGCAGTTTTCTGCATATAAATTCTGCTCTCTATGCATTACAATCTCTGAAAGATTGCTTCTTGTCCTTTCTCTTGTATGTTTGATGGAGCTGCTTCTTGCAACTTGCAAAAATTTATAGTACGATGTATTAAATTCAGATAGTCACAACCAAAAAGCTGCTTGGTGTTTTATGATCTGTAAAAGAAAAGAAAAAAACACACACCCAAAAAAACATAGAGAGAGACCACTGCTTATGCAGCTTATTATTAAGTGACACCAGTAAATAGGCTAAAAAGAAATGGAGGAAGCAAAAGTTGAGTGCATATTTTCTGCTAGACATCCTTTACACGGCACTAATTCGATTTAGCAGAATTTTTTTTTTTTTTTTGTTTTTCTTCAAAATGTTGAAGCAAAATCAAATGGGATTGTGAGTATGTCCATTTTGTTATAAAATCTACATCTCCAATGGACCCACGAGCAAAATCATGGTACATAAATGGGGCAAAAAGCAAATAATCTTTTGGTGGGTAATGAGAAGAATCGAACTTCAATACTGTCCCTAACATGGCACTCGCTCTCTACTTGGTTGTAGTACTGTTGAAAGAAATCCAACCAACCTAGATGTCTAATCAAATTTTTTAATTTGAAGGACATGTTTTGCGAAGAATTCATGTATGCCTTTCTGTAATCCCATATATATTGATCATGTCAAACCCACCACAACCACACTATGAAATGCTAGTTGTATGCCTCATCAACTAGCCCTCAATTGGAAACCTCAACTTTCCCCACCCAATGGCAAAACTGGGCTTTCATTGTCACCAATTTGATGCTGGAATTGATTTTTCAGAAAGTAAAAGGGTAACTGTGATTTGGCTTTTTTTTCTACCGCGAGTAAACATTGTATCACTATTATTTCAAGTTGGAAGAATGACCACCCATCAAAAAATTAATGCCCAACTAATCAATAATTCGGATTAATAAAGTGAATAAACTGCATTAGAGTTGCTTGATATATATCAGCTATAGAGCTCAGTTCCAGCTAGAGAAAGCTGACACTACACTTGAATTCGATAAATAAAACAATCTTATTAATAAAGTGATATAAATTAATAGTCTTCTGGCCTCTTCTTGAATAACAAGAAGTTTGGCCTAATCAAGATAGGGGTTTTAGGGTCAATTAACAGGAAGTAAGCTTGTCAATTAACTTGAAATTACTCTGACAAATGATTGTCCTCTCATTGAAATGAGATCTGAGGATTAAAGATATTTTTGAACTCTCTCTTCTCCTTATATATATATAGGTACTTAATACAATCACGAAAATAGTATTGAACCTCGTTTTGTTTAGCTTAATCATATTGTTTTACCTTTAGCAAAGACTTCAGCTTTTGTAGTGATTCGACTGGTGAACTACCAATATTTTCAATTGCACCCTTTGGCCATTGCAGTCTGTTGTTTCCTCGACATGAAATTTCTGTAGATCTTAGCTTCTGTCATTTTGTTCCACTTCAAAATCTTGGTGATTCCCAGCAGAAACTTTTCTTTGTCTCTACCTTGAACTCCCATGTTGTATTTTCAATCATTCTGGCAAGCCATACATGCTACAACAGCTACTTATTACATGTACTTTTGTCACAATATACAACTAGCTAGTATTAATTCATGTACTTCCTGTTGTTGAAATTTCAATGTTACATCTTTTGTGGTTCATTGTTGCTTGTACAAGGATAGCAGAGGAAATAATTGAAGATATATCTGTTGAATAGTGGGGATATCATGATCTCTTTTTCCAGCAACTGATTGGGGGTTTGTTTGATCATACATTTTTCTTAAAATTGCATCATCTTGCCGAGACTTATTGTTCCCAAAAGGAAGGCACGGCAACAGGGCAGCTCTCTCTCAGGTTAGCTTAGGCCTTTCAATATGGATCCATTTCAAAAACACTTGCTTGCTACAAGACAGTGAAGAGACAGTGAAGAGTAAGCGGGTGACATTAACATATTTTCTCTCCAGGAAACGCCAAATACCATTGGGAAACGCTTTCCTGGCAAACTTTAAAGAAGACAACACTCCTAGAACTTGGACCCATTACCTAATTTTTCATTCAGAAGCACCCACACTGCAAAATTCCTTCTTTAAAAGCCCTTTCTTGCAAAAACTTTAAGTTAAAGAGAGAGAAGGAGAGCGCTATAAGATTCCAATGTTTGTTCACCGATCTCCCCAATGAAAGTGGTCTTGGCTTTTCCTTCAACACACCTCTCAAACTTATATCACTCCCTCTCTTTCTAATTTCCTCGCAAGTAACTACTCCCCAAGCCTTCCCTCTTGCTTCTCTCTTTTAATCCTACTTCTCTCACAAACACTCACTTAACCTCTTTAATGCAATGGCAATACACTACATGAAACATATACCATCCATGCCTCATCACCCAAAAGAAGAGTACAAAGATGAGCAAAAATCTCTAGTTTTTGACGCCTCTGTTATTAGGCACCAGACCGATATACCAAAACAGTTTATATGGCCCGATGGGGAAAAGCCTAGTGCTAATGCGCCAGAACTTAAAGTACCCCTTATTGACTTGGGTGGTTTCATTTCTGGTGACCCAGTTGCTGAAAAAGAAGCTTCAAGACTTGTTGGTGAGGCATGCCGAAACCACGGTTTCTTTCTTGTTGTTAATCATGGAGTCGATTCAAGACTCGTGGCTGATGCTCATCGTTACATGGACAACTTCTTTGAGTTGCCACTTTCTGAAAAGCAAAGGGCTCAGAGAAAACATGGTGAGCACTGCGGTTACGCCAGTAGTTTCACTGGTAGGTTTGCCTCTAAGCTTCCATGGAAAGAGACACTTTCTTTTCGCTATTCAGCCGAGAAGAACTTATCAAATATTGTTGAAGACTATTTACTCAAAACAATGGGTGATGAATTCAAGCAATTCGGGTATGAAACTATGCTACCATTTTGATCCCTTCCCAACATCTTTTACGCTGCTGCTGCTTTTTTTTTTTCACAAGGCCTGAAATTTATATGCTTTTTGTATACAGAAGGGTATACCAGGATTACTGCGAGGCCATGAGCACTCTTTCTCTACGGATCATGGAGCTCTTAGCAATAAGCCTTGGCGTAGACAGAGCCTATTTTAAAGAATTTTTTGAAGAAAATGATTCGATAATGAGGCTCAACTACTACCCGCCATGCCAAAAACCAGACCTTACTTTAGGAACAGGACCTCATTGCGATCCTACTTCTTTAACTATCCTTCACCAAGACCAAGTGGGTGGTCTTCAAGTGTTTGTAGACAATAAATGGCGTTCAGTTAGCCCAAATTTCGAAGCATTTGTCGTTAACATTGGCGACACCTTCATGGTAAGATACTTTTGATTATTAACTAATTGATATATATTCTATCACTGAAAAAAAGGGCCTTGAATTTTTGGTTAATGGTGATAAAACTAATTAATTTTGAGTTTCGATTTGCAGGCTCTTTCAAATGGAAGATACAAGAGTTGTTTGCACCGAGCAGTTGTCAACAGCCAAACAACAAGGAAATCTCTTGCTTTCTTTATGTGTCCAAAGAATGATAAAGTGGTAACCCCGCCTACAGAACTGGTGGACACATACAACCCAAGAATATACCCAGATTTTACATGGCCTATGCTTCTCGAATTCACTCAGAAACATTACAGAGCTGACATGAAGACTCTTGAAACATTCACAAACTGGCTTCAGCAGAAAAACAGCTGAAGGTTTCGTGTTCTGTCAAAGAAAAAGACATTGATGGTGGCAGAGAAAGAGAAGGCAAACAAAAAAAAAATGGAGGGGGATGGGGAGTTGGGATTTTTGTGGCTAAGTACTGTTAGAGGAAGACAAAGAACTAGCACGAGAATTAAAAGTTTAAGAAAAAAAAAAAAGCGCGCACGTTTGATGGTCATGGGGTCTGGTAAACTAGCTGTTTCACTGATAACCAAAAGGCAGGACAAGAGAAGTATAAGGAACCAATAAAGAGATGGGATAAGCTATTTTTGTTTTCCCTTTCCCTTTTTTTTTTTTACTTTTGTATTTTGTCTGATAATATAGAAAGGTTATGATCAATAGCAGCACCTCTAGCTGTTCATGTAAAACGCATAACAAGTTAAAGAATAGGTTAGTTAATTAGCAAATGATCACAATTATTTATTAATTTCATTTAATAGTTGCATGGGGACCTACCTAATATGAGCCAAAACCTGACCAAACCCAGACATCCTTTAAGCTTGGCTATAAGAGTAAAGCATGCAAATCTACATCCAATTCAAAATCCAGAAGCGACACCATTCCAACCTCGCAAAAAATTAACTAAAATTTTTCAAGACCCTAAATAGCTATATCATCAATCAAAAGGGCTAATTTATTTAACTATAAAATTCAATAGAAACAAACATCTCTTGAAGTTCATCAAAACTTTGATAGATATATCTCCGGATGTACCAAAAATCAATTAGCTTCTCAAACCCTAGCTGATTAAGATTGGTAAATGAGTAGTAATTAATGAAAGAAAATGGTGGTAAATTAAGATTTACGAAGCTGGATCCTAGGATGGCTCTCATCAACCAATCAAGTTGTTCATTTCAAGTTCTTGGGAAAAAGCTAACAAATAAATCCAAAGTGAGCTCGTGCCCCACCAATTGAGTGATTCAGAGGAATAGTATAGGATGCTAGAATCCATTGCGGATTGACAGACCTTTCACTGCACTGTATTGTATTCTTCTTTCAGCTTAAATTTATCTATTTTCTTTTCACTATCATATTATTTTACACCTGTGGATTTGGCAGCTTCTGTACTATTCAATTCAAAGGAATACTTGCAACGTTGTCGTGGTGTTCGTCGTAAAATGCTGCAACATTCTTCCCATGATATCATCTCATTATAAACTTTAAACCTACGATATATTAGTATTCACAAATGTTAATTATTTAATTTACAAGCTCTTCAATTGTCCAAATTACTGAAATAAAAACATTAAACACAGCTCATTATTTGTCCCCTAATTAACTAAAAAAAGTTATCTAATCCACATGCAATCACTGTTCACCTGCTTTTAGTATCAATCATATTCATCAAACTTATTTTAATTTACAAATTTAAATTAAATAAAATAATAATAATAATAATATCTATTCGGTGTGTACATAATCAAGAAGATTTGGGGCATTATTCTATATTAAAAAGTTTCCAAAAATATTTTTGTAAAACAACTATTGAGTTAAGCTTTTGTTAATGGTATATCAACATACAAAGAGAGAAGATAGATTCTCATGTAAATGGTAGATAATTAGTTAACATGTTAATGTATTTGGAATTAATATTTTGTAATTAATCCAAAAGAAAAGAGAAGAGAAAATAATAATGGAGAGAGGAGAAGAGACCCATATGCATACACATAGAGGCAAAGGAAGAGGCACAGCCGCCACAAGTAAGGACAATGACAGTCCCATTCCTGTACTCCCTTCCAAAAGGCCCGCATCACGTGGAACCATTTGTTCTTTGTTCTGGCAGTACCCTTCAACTCTTAGCTACCTAGCTAATCCAACTTTTCAAAATTCTTCAATTACATATATCTTCTCATTCATTATAAAACGACATCTCTTCGGATTTCTTTCTTTCTTTCTTTCTTGCTCTTTGATGATTTGATTTGATCGTTCTATCTTTCTATCTGTACTTAGCTTGTTTTTTTCCTGCCTTCCATTGTTAGATCATTCATTCATGATCTCGCGTGTGTGTATATATTTCCTCCATGTTAATCAACTAATCCATCCATCTGTCCTGCACTTTTCCTAGATAGATTATTGGTTTGTTTGATTTGCTACGATATACATGTGGGGTATTAGTTCCACTAAAGTTTATTCGTGCAAATTAATATCTTCGACCGTATTTTACATTATAATATCCAAATTTTTCATGGAAATGATGAATGCTTCATGTATGTTATATTGCAGTACTGCAAAAATTCTATTTCCCATCTGTCACGAATTCCATAAATTGTTTTTACCTATGTATACAAACAAGGAAGCTAGTTAGCTAGATTGCGCAAATCCACATGAAGAACACTTTCATTTCCCAGGAAAATATTATTGTCCTTATTGCTATAGGACCCCTAATATATGATCATATGGAAACTATATACAAGAGCCCAATATATATATATATATATATATATATATATTACCCACATAAAAAATTATTTCTAATCGAGTTACAAAGTTAGATAATTTGATTTATATTGCAGGGAATAGGTGATGTGTATATAATTTTTAATTCTTACTGTAAAATAAATAATTACAGGATATTATTTGAAATGAATCGGGAATAGGTAATCTGAAATTCAAAACCTAGCCATAATGTCTTATTCAAAATTTATCCTGGGTTAAAAATTAATTACCCTAGAGATAGAGCCAAAAGAAAGTGTTAACACATGCATGGTAAGACAAAAATTTGTTCGAAACATGTGTGGTTTGCATGTTTCCTTTTTTAAGATTTTTAGGCATGATATCATGAACTTGGTGGTTTTTCAATCATGGTAGATTTACTTGCAGCTCGGGACCAATGCACATGAGGAGTAGTCTCTGTCCAAACGCAAAGGCTTCTTCCATGCATCAGAAAAACAACCTTTAATTTATTCATTGTTTGTTTGTGATTGCGGCAAGGACAAGCTTTGCTTGTATTTATTGGTAAATGTGTCATTATCACTTTGAATAAAGAAATCAGCTCTTGAGGGCGGTTAATTATAATGTTAATGTTATGGTTAACAGTTAAGATTACTTACAAGATTAGTTAACTTAATTCTAATTAAAACAACCAAGGAGATTACATAATCTAGTCAAAAAATCGATTAATTTTAAACATAAAAATAATAAATTACTTAAAATTTTAGAGAAAAAAATTTTAATTATTTTAAACGTTATATTAAATATATATATATTAAAATAATTTTGAAATATGTCTAAATATAAATTTTTATTTTAAAAATGACCTTAATCAAGTAAATTTGGTTGGCATATTAAAAAATTCAGAAAAAATTAATTATTAATATATTGTGTATTTCGTAATTTTTTTCAAATAAAAAATTATATTAACTTTTAATTGATATGTTCTGCTTTTCTTAACTCTTTTTTAATAAAAAAATTATGTTGGCTAGCTATTTTAGATCGAGGTTACTTTAGCAGTGATGCATGATTGCATAGAGTTGGGATACCTCGTGCGATATGAAGGAATAATTAAGTACTATAATTACATAAGATCCTCTTGTATAATTACGTGGCAGGATGTCTATCGAACACACATTATACCATAAAACAAATTAATCAATTAAAGAAAATCTTGTTTCTTCTATTTCTTTGTCTTTTTCTTGAACAACTTGGTGTGCGAATATTGAAATTCAAATGGGGAAGACGACGAATACTTGCTTATTGCTTATACATGCATTACACATGCATTCATTCATTCATTCATTCATTCATTCCCTTGTATCTCTTACTCTCTAGAAACAAGAAGATTACATTCTTAATTAACTGATCACGGGTGTGATTAGCATTTGCCACGTAAGAAGAAACTCTTGAAAATCCAACGATGTTATTAAAGTATATGAAGATTTAATGTGATTAGCTTCCATTGGCTGATGAAGAAGTGGGATAATAAAGATACAAGTCTTAAAATACAATTCAAGACAACATGAGAGTTAAAATCAATACATGAAAATCAAACTTCTTTAATTGACAAATTTGAAACATATCTACCAAGATGTTGTTTGAAAAACTTGTTATTTTTCTTATAGTACAGTTGTAATTTCGTATTTTAAGAATTTTTTATTCAATAAATAAGAATTTAACACTTATTACTTCAGTAAATTTTTATTCATAATTTTTCTATTTAATTTTAGTGTTGATTCAAATATCTCGAATGCATGTCGGGTATGTTCTATATTATTGACTTTTAATTAATTTTAAAAATAAAACTGAAAAAACATTTAATAGATACTAATTTTTAATAAAGATTTACTTTTTTTTAATCAATATTCGACATCCAATACTTCGACGCTAAATATACCTTTCAGATTTCATAGGGAAAATGCTTTTGGGTTAAAAGAAGAATGACGATTAGGTAAGCCTACTCAAAACTCTGTTTGGACTACATGTTATTACTTGAGGAGTGGCTTGGGACATATTCAACAAAATATGTATACAATGGTCCAATATTGACAAATTTTTAAGAGTAAACCAGAATGAGGCCTGGCCCACTGGCTTAAACATATATTCACCTGGGCTCAGTCCAGTGCCTTAAATATTAAACCCGAAACCATTGAAGTTTGGGTCGCATTTTGCCATTGCCATCTCTAACCATCGAATTAGGAATTTGGGATCACTCCTAGTCGTCTCCTTCTTCTACTTCTTTCTTTTCTTCTTTTTTTTGGAATTCATGTTAGTCTCTCTATTAAATACACCAAATAGATTTTATTTTAATGGTATGTTGGCGCCTGCACTATGGCGCATTAAAAGACAGCTGGAGAAGTCGGCATATTTTCATGGCCAGTGTGTTGTATTAATCCGGTGCAAGATCTCCATGGCATCATAGTAAGCAGCCTGTATTCAACTGATACAATGACACAAGAGAGTCCGGCTGCAATGTCCAATCAAAAATCATGATGAATGGTTGTTGCTGAGCTTAAGGCAGTGAACCCTCCGTGAAGGTAAGATATGAGAAGGAGCTTGGTGTAAGATGAAGAATCAAGTGTTTGACGGGCCAGGAACAATCGGACCCAAGTGTTGTTTGATTGGTTTATGGAAACATCTTTCAAGAGAGCTATCGTCTGGCAATCTGGATCAGTTGCTGATGCGGAGCTTAGCAAATCACTGTAGTTACCGGCGACCGTTGGTCGGCGTTGAGAGGAGATGGAGCAGTTTGGTTTGACATGTTAAGTCTTATAATGAACCTGGAACTGTATGGACGATGATCAACACTCAAAACTGTTTTGATCTTAAAGAGAAGTCCGATTTTACAAATTAGTAGAACGAGAGAAACATTAACTAAATTGCTGGTACTGGATATACAAGCTACATGGATCTGTGCTTGATTTTCAATAAATTCGGCTGCACACGGATTATTATAGATCAACGTGACAGAACTACATGTTGCAATATTGTTAACTTTATGGTCTATGGTCGTCGTTTTTATTATTATTAATTATCAGAAACACCAAAAGCATCAGCAACAACCACAGTCTAACGGTATCGTTTTTATTATTATTAATTATCATAAACACTAAAAGCATCAGCAACAACCACAATCACACGCTATGTAGGAACAGCTGATGACAACACGAAGTCTTTCACACAACAACGCAGAGCCTTAAGCTTGACAGGATCCCAAAAATCTTCAATGCGGTGGCCGCTTTCATCCAAATGACTCTTCACTTTGAAGCCCTTTTCCTCCATCATCTTCAGCAGCTCAATCTGTCGATCGATCAATGGATCCTCAAAACCTCCAATCACCATTACCTTCCATCCTAGTAACTTGATTTTCTCTAATTTCTTTGATCCTCCTCCCACCATTGGATTGCAGTACTCGTGATCACGGTCAACCCCGATTGGTAATGATAACTCCCACATGAAGTTGTTATAATGTAACGGTAAACCTGTATCATTCATCAACCTAATCTCCGACTCGGTGCTCTTCACCCCACCAAAGTAAGGTTTGTTCAGTATCAGTCCATTAATTTTCAGTGGCAACAAACTATCAACTTGTGAAGTTACACGCAATCCTGCTTGATAAGCTATGTTGCCGCCTGCGCTATCGCCCATTAAAAAGCAGCGAGAGAAGTCAGCGTATTTCTGTAACCAGTCATCTTGGTTTGTCTTGATCCAATGCAAGACTTCCATGGCATCATCGTAAGCAGCCGGCAGACGATGCTCAGGGGCAAGCCTGTAGTCAACAGACACAATGACAGCAGGGAATTCGAATGCAATATCCGAGCAAAGCTCATGATACACATTTGTGGCAGCACTTAAGAGAATGAACCCTCCGCCGTGGAAGTAAACTATGAGAGGTAGCTTGGTGGAAGAGAAAGAATCAGGTGCTTGACTTTGACGGGTACGAATATCCGGACCCTAGTGTTGTTTGACTGGTTGATTGGAACATCTTTTGAGAGAGCTACCGTGTGTTGATCTGGATCAGGCGTGGCTAAGATGTTTGGGAAAATGCTGTAGTTGCGAGTGAGGGTGCCGTCTGCATTGAGGATGAAGGGGGATTCTTTGTATCCATCAACGGCGGAATCAAACGGAGCAATGTTATCGGACGACATATTTTGACTGTTCTATTGTTCTGTTTTGATTCCTCCGCTATTGTGCTTGTATAAATAGCGGCAGGCTTGGCTTCTGGTTATTTGATTATTCGCACTGAGGCCGGTAGTAGGCTACGTTGAATAGTCAAGAAAAGTGTCACGCAAGCAGCTTGAGCTCCACGTTATTACAGTCAAAGCTACGATCAGACTTTAACCAGATAATTAATGCCGTCCAGAGTTTCCCAGTTAAGGTAGCAGTCTGATTAGGCTTTGAATATATATATATATAAGGAGATACTAACTTCAATGGAGAATCAGATTAAATTTAGATCCATCATAAATTCAGCCATCTAGAATGATGGAATTAAATGAATGTCTATCGTCATTCAAGGGGAAACAAGTCAACAAATTTATAAAATAATAATTAGTTTAAGTGACGGTGGATTGGTGAAGATTTGGAGAGATTAATGAAACAGATGGGATTATATTGTTGAATGAAAGCAGAATTAAGTGTGTGTGAATTAAGTGTTAGTTAGCACACCGCATCATTGTTCAACAACCACCCACCCACCCCCCACGTTCCATGCTCATGCAGGTTTGTCAACACACTCACTTAAGGGCTGTAACTTGTAGTTTGGTCAAACTTGAATCAAAGTATACCAATGTTGAATAAATAACAGTTACATACATATGTATGTATAGATTGTTCCAATGCAACCACTCTGTATAACATATTTGTAAAATTTTGTCTATGATATAGATGTGATAATATTTTAGCGAATGATTAAAAATATTAAACGATTAAAATAAAATTTAAAATATATAATATAAAAAATTTAAAGCACAATCGTAAGATATTTTATTTTTAAAATAAAAATAAAAAAATTAATTAAAAAAATAAAAGTATGATGTTACGTAAGATGAAAATATTCCGAGAATAAAAGTTAATGAAAAGTAAAAGTTAAACATATTTAGGCAGAAGGTGGAATTTTTCAAGCAAACTCTTCAAACATAGCTTTGTCAAGGAAGAGCAAGCCATGTGCCTTGCATACCAGTTGATTTTAGTGACTTTTGAAATGCTGGCGATACAAATGAAGATAGAAGGCGAAATGGATGTCTTTTTGAGAAGGTAGAGGTGGAACCAATTGATGAGAAGACAATTGAAATTCATGTTTTGTTCTAGAAAAGAAGAACAACTATCAATGAAGGAGAATTAACATAAGGCTTGAAAAAAATAGAATATATGTTACATTCAATATATTATAGTTAAATGCTTCTAAAAATTGCAAGAAAATTTTTTGTATCAGATTACTTTATTTTTGTTTATTTAATCATTCATACTGAGGTTGAAGAGTTAAAAAAAAAAAGGCAAATTGAACAAAATCTAAACCTCTTGGTGCATAATTTTGGAGGGTGAACAAAATTAACCCATTGTCTCGTGTAAGATTTAAGGCCATTCTCAAAGCTAGAGAGTTCTGGTAAGTATTAATATTTATCGTATTCGGGCCAAAATAGGCTCATTAGAAGCCTCATAGTCGAGCTTTTATGGGTTAACTTAGTCCATAATCTTTAGAAGTTGTACGCAGCCTATTACGCACTATCCCACCACGGCTTCTTCTCAGAATAAAACAGTAAGTGTTCCGCCGGTCCTTTGCGGAAAATACTGTGCTGTTTAGTCGCAATCTTTGTGACCTGTGAGAATAATGACAAAGCAAAAACACATGCATTGAATTCTAGCATTCTATATAACTAAAGATCATCGTAACAAAGCCAACACGATCTTATAATTAGCATTCTATATTTTAGGTTATTATATAATGAAAAAATATTAGATAAAATTGTGTTATCACATCATTATAATTAAGATGATGGGAGCATTTAATTAATAAAATAAAAAAATTTATTTATTAATAACGAATAAAAAAATTAAAGAAAAATTTTATAAATTTTTCTCACTTTATTAATTAAACGGTACTATCACATTAATTATATTAACATAATAAAATTATCTCACTTAATACTTTCTCTTATACAAGTGTTGTTGAAAAATAAAAATAAAAGAAAACTTATCTTTTTATTTATAATTAATTTATTTTATTATATTGAAACGTGGATCAATAGTTTCTTAAGATAACCAATATATTTATTGTATTTTTGAAGGAGAAAAAAAAAAGGGAACACATTTATAGATGGCAATGGGGCAGCTATTGTTGTACGGGGGCATTTTCCATGCTGAATTTTGAACTACCACTTAAGATAAAAGATTAAATTTGAATATATTATAGAAAATATTATTAAGTGGTTTAATATTTAAGGTTAAATTTTAAGTGTAAGGTTTGAGATAATAATATCTAAATTGTGAACATATTGTATTAGAGTCTCTCCCATGTTGACTTTACATAAAAATGGTGCTTGAATGAAAGTTTTCAAGCATGAAGGTAAAATCAATAACCAATTTTCGAGATGGATTCAATTAATTATAATTTTATATTTTTGGTATTAGAAAAAGGTTTGAATGTAAGACCATAAGATCAAACCCTATTATAATATTTTGTTAAATTATCATTTGACTCAAAAATTTTAATTTAAAGATTCATACTTAAATTTTATTATCATTTCTATATCTATTTCTATACGGTAAGGATGTATATAAAATTTTTAAATTACAAAATACTTGACACCTTTATATATTAAATTATTATTTTTATTTAAATAATCAGAAATTTTTATTATTTTTAATTTTAATTTTTACAAGAACATCGTGACAAAGCCAACACATTCTTATAATTCAAAGATGGGTCTCTCTCTTTTTTTCTTTTTCATCTTTATTTTTCAAGGCTTTTAGTGCAGTGGCATAATCCTCTGAACTCTTCTGATGGGAGGGCTTTAAAACCAGAGCAAAATAAGTTGTTGTTGAAATTTATGAGAGTGTTGGGTTGTATGAATTGGGAAATTACAATTGTCAGGTCAAAAATTCAATGATATCGAATGAAGAACTTAAGAATTACGAGAGAAAACAAAGACTTGTTATTAGAATAATATCATAAAAATCCAAAGCAAGTATCACAATCAGGAACACAGAAACAAGGCCCATCTTCACTTACTCAAGCAGCCATTTTTGAAGATAAAAGGAAATTCTTTAAGATAGCAATGAAGGGCTTAGTCTTTGTGGGGTCAATTATCTCTACAGTATGGAAACCTCCTTCAACAAAATGACTAACAACTTCCAAACCCTTTTCCTTCATTATTTTTGCCAACTCAGTCTCACGATCAATCAACGGATCCCCATCACACCCAGTCACCATTACTTTCCATCCTTGCAATTTGATCTGATCTAAGAGTATCGATCCACCTCCCACCGTTGGATTACAGTACTCATGATCACGGTCAGTACCGGTTGGTAACGATAACTTCCACATTAGATCATTANAAGACAAAGACAGCATAATTGTTTCATGGATTGATCAACAATTTTTCATTAGCAAGTTGTCATAAAAATCCAAAGAAAACATCACGATCGCAAAGTCTGAAGCGACACCACGATCATCACTCACGCTGCGGAAGACAAAACAAAATTTTTAATGTAAACTTGCAGGACTTCACGCTTGGCAGGATCCCTATCATCTAAGCCATGGCTACCTCCTTCATCGAAATGGCTTTCCACTTGCACGCCCTTCTTCTCCATCGTCTTCACCAGCTCAATCTGACGGTCAATCAGTGGGTCCCCATCACACCCACTCACCATCACCTTCCATCCTAACTGTTTGATTTGCTCTATTAGCTTTGATCCATCTCCCACCGTTGGATTGGAATACTTGTGATCTCGGTTAGCTCCGATTGGTAACGACAACTCCCACATCAAATCATTAACACTTGCTGGTAAAACAGCATCATTTGCTAACTTCAACTCCGATCCGGTTCTCTTGAACCCACCAAAGTAAGGTTGGTGCAATATCAGCCCTCTGATCTTCAATGGCAACAAATTGTCAACTTCTGCAGTTGCACGTAGTCCTGCATGGTAAGCAATATTGCCACCAGCGCTAGAGCCCATCAAAAAACATGACGAGAAGTCAACATATTTTTGTAACCAGTCTTCTTGTGCTGTCTTGATCCAGTGCAAGGCTTCGATGGCATCGTCATAAGCTGCTGGGAGACGATGTTCGGGGGCAAGCCGGTAATCAACTGATACAACGACAGCAGGAAGTTCAACTGCAATAGTTGAGCAAAAATCATGGAAAATACTCGAGGCAGGGCTAAAGTAAATGAACCCTCCACCATGGAAATGAACTATGAGAGGAAGCTTGGTGGCAGAACAAGAATCAAGTATTTGACGGGGCATGAATATACGGAACCAGATGTTTTTTGATGGGTTGAAAGTAACATCTTTGGATAGAACTAAATGGTGGTCTGGATCAGGCGTGGCAGTAGTTGAAACTAGATCGCGGTTCAGAGTGACGGTCCCGTCGGCGTTGCGGACGATCTGAAGGAATTCGTAGGGATCAATGGTTGAAATTGAATGAGATAGGCCGACAGTTTCATGTGACATTGTGTGATTGACTCGGGAATTTGATGGACGATGAACAATAATTCCTCAAGAGCCTTTCTTTAATTTCTTTCCGGTCTTACAATCTTCTCTTTAGCTTTTACTCTGGTAAGTTGACGCCGGTGGTTTGAGTAATATAAAATGGCTGGTAGCTTTGGGAATCTGCTTAGACAAGGTCTGAAAACTGGCGCATTATTTTATATCGAAAAATGCAGCTGACCGATCTTTAAAATGGGACTACATTTACCAATAAGATAAATATATTGGAGTGTACAGTAATTTCACTTACATCGCCTAATATAGCTAAAGCATAACATGTTCTTAATTTATTTATTTTTTATAAATAAAATTTTAATAAATTCATCTTTATTTAATTTTAAAATTTATAATATATATTTTTAAAAATAAACAAAATAAAATTTCATTAAAAAAAATTTAATCTCTCTCTCACACACACATATATATTTTCTAATAAATTAATTTAAAATTATCCATTATCTCATACAAAATTTATAATCTATA
>CP135533.1:3297878-3342097 GCA_032402905.1 Khaya senegalensis
TTTTTATAAATAATAAAATATTAAATAAATTCATGCCATTTAAAAGGGAGAAAATATCTACGTTTTAATTATAGTTTTAATTTTTTTTATTGTCTCAGACTTCCTTATTAAAATCATGGCAATCTTAAATTTCTTTAAATTTTTTTAAATTTTAAATAAAATTTTAAAATAAAATTTTAAAATAATATAAATAATAATATATAATTAAATTTAAATTTTATATTAAATTATAATATTTTAATTATATGTTATATTACGTTATTTATTTAAAATATTACCTTAAATTAAAAATATATTATTTATTATTAAAAAATAAATTAATATAATTTATTTTTTTAAAAAAATTTAACTTTATTATAAATCTGAAAGGTTCCAAGGAGCATTTGCAATTCTAGAATATCAAAACAAAAACAACCTATCCATATAAGATTTGCTAAGTTATTAATTGATAAATATACTTGCATATTGTGGGGATTGTGAGGATCTCAATTGTGGGGTTAATTTTGTTTGACATTTATGTGTACCGAAATGACACCAGTGTAATGGCATGACACTAGTTATAAATTTCGAAAGATCACTCATATCATTCACATTTTGTATTGTCAAAATTATGGACCCATTTCATCCAGGCAGAGAAAATGAATTAAATCAACTCAAAAAATTCCCTCTGGCTGCGATACATTCCTTCAGAGTTTTTCATCCTGTAATGCATTAAACCAAAAGAAAACAAGTCACCAATTGTTAACCTAGTGGCAGTCGTATAAGAGGCAAGGCAAGCCTGTCCTGCCTGCAGCCTGTTTTCTATGTGGCAGCTTATTATTATTATTATTATTATGTGTTTCCTTAAGTGAATGTTAGGTATAAAGTGTAGGTATTAATTAAATTGGACCACATTGTCGCATGTAAGGGAGGCAGGTCTTATTTCTCTACTACGTAGATACAGGACCTACACCTACCTACAAGAGAGAGAGACATCATTTTTCGTTCAGAATTTCAGAGCAAACTTGAAATGTTGAATGTAAAATGCAAGCCTGGCACAATTCATTTGTGTTGAAAATGGCCCAACTCTTTATGGGTCTTTATCAGCCCACGTTCCTTGATTGGTACGGCCCTTAACTTTTTGACTAACAATATTTCTCTAGACGAGCCCAAGTCTTCAAATGGACGAAAAATAATTTGAGATAAACATTGAAAAAAGAAAAGTTATGATAAATGCATATATCTTGATGTTAATTTTTTTTAATTTTGTTAATTTTATAATTTATAATTTTTTTAATAAAATTTATAGCAAAAAATATTAAAATCTAAAAAATAAAATAACGAATAATAATTAAAATATAAATATAAAATATAAAATATATAACAAAAAATTTAAAATATTAACATAAATGTTAAAATAAATAAATGTAATAAGGCAGAGGTACTAAGCCAATTCCAAAAAAATAAAAAAAGAAAAGGGGAAAAGGAGAGAGATGGAAGCTTGGGGCAACAAGTAACATTTTGTTTTCATGTTTTCTTCAACTCGCAGGACATCATAATTTCACAAGTTGAATTGACAATTTTCTGCCAAATTAATCGAAGAAACAAACTTTAACACTTAATTCAATTCATTTTTAATGTAATACTTCTTTTCACATTGGATGTTCTACTCTATACCCTTCAGAATCAGTATCAATATCGTCGTTTTCTTCGTCTACTTCATCAACCGTATCTGTTATCTCCTTTGTCCTCCTTCCTACGCTACCCTTAAGCCAATTCACTACTTCGACAATGCTAGGCCGGTTCTCCGGGTTGCTGTCGGTGCATCTCATCGCAATCAACACTGTTGATCTTAGCTGATCTCGATCAAATTTACCCTTCAATCTTGGATCAGCAATATGATCAAATGCATCCTTTTGGACAAAGGGTGTGACCCATTGAACAATATCACGTTTCACCCCACCAGGGAGTTTTTCTAGCGGCTTTTTAGCACTAATTATTTCCAAGAGTAAAATTCCAAAGCTGTAAACATCGCAACTCTCCGAAACTTTGCCCCACATGGCGTATTCAGGTGCCAAATATCCAAGAGTTCCTTTCACTCTAGTGGTCAAATGAGTAACACCATCTGGGATCAGCTTTGCAAAACCAAAATCAGCAACTTTTGCTTCAAAATCTGCGTCTAAAAGCACATTACTAGCCTTAATGTCTCTGTGAATGATATGAGGATTTGCCTTACGATGCAAGTACCTTCACAAGAAATAATTAATAACACACCCTAAATAATTCAACAATTTTATACTAAGCATATGGAGTTTAATCAATTAATAAGGTTCACTTACGCTAATCCCTCAGCCGAGCCGACGGCTATGTTCATTCTGCGAGGCCAATCAAGTAAACAATCTGGGGCAAGTTGGCCATGCAAATGGGTGTTCAAACTATGATTAGGCATGTAATCATAGACTATAAGCCTTTCATCCCCCCCAGCATAAAATCCTTTTAATCCCAACAAATTCTTATGTACAACTCTACCAAGTATCTCCACTTCTACTGCAAATTCCATCTCTGCCTTTGCACTCATCGTCTTCAAACGTTTTACTGCTATCTGCATATTAATCAAGTGAATAAAGTAAGCTCTATGTTTTCGTCTGCAGTACTTTAAACCTGATTACCACAAATTAAGAGAAAGAAGAAACGTGTTTGCCTCTATCCCTTTACTTGTTCGTCCCCAGTAAACACTACCAAACCCTCCTTCGCCAATTTTGTTATCATTATGGAAGTTGTTTGTTGCTTGAAGTAGCTCCTTCAGTGCATACCTTTCCCAACCGTAATCTCTGCTATGCTTCTGTGTACTATAAAAAGTTTTCACAGAAAAATTTAAATCGAGTCAAAACAATAGTTTACTAGCAGTAGATTCAATTGCTTTGTTTTTGTAAAGATTACAACACACCTTTCCTCCCGTTTCTCTTTGGAAAGGCAACAAAGGCGTTCCCAAAGCATTTTTAACGTGTAAGATAATCGATGAAAGCAGCGACAGTTGATCAGGCTGAAGTAAAGAATACTGTAGGTGGATCAGGCAAGAAGAAAGCAAGTATGTCGATGATTTTGATGCAAAAATAGAGAGACTTATGGTGAAGACAAAATCAAGCCTAGGAAGTCAAGGAGTAAGCATTATAATGGTGAGAAAACAAATGAACCCGTTCACAATCTAGCCTTCAAGCTTCTCTAATTTAGTGCTTGTTAGCTTCTGCCAAGCTTTCTTCCCATTGGTAATGTCTTATTTTATGTTTTCTATCTAACATTCGTTGGTATTAGTTTATTATTTTGTTCTAGATCATTGCTATGAATTAACTAGTCCGTATTATTAGAACTTTGTTTGATTATATTCTAAGGTTAACGGAAAGTGACCCCGTTGAATCCAAGAACTTGATTGAACAACCCATCAATCTGGACCGTTCACTTGATTGACCAACTCTATTTTTTGGGGCAAGGCCAATGTTCATAATCAGCATATGATTTAAAAATTAGGTTTGAAACAGCTGATTATGTATCAGGGACGACCATTAGCTGTGCCCAATTCATTCATAGTGGAATAATTCTTTAAGACGATAGAAAATAAAAATGAAAAAAAATTAAGGAATCATACATACTGAGGGATGACAGTATGAATTAAAAACAAATTCTAGCCTAAAGAAATAAGACATTCATGAGTTTTCCTTTTAAAAATACAGAAATAGATGTCATTCATTGGTTCATGTGGGCCGGTATTTTATAGATATTTTTAATGTCAAACCCTCAATAATAATTGATTAAACGATAGATGGAGGGCTGCTGTGATGACTCTTGGAAGAAACAGCCGCAGCCCGCTGATTAAGCCACGAGACTCCATTGGTCGTGGCCTTGTAAAATCCAGAAAGTTGACAAGGGCCCATTGGATCTAACAGACTTGAGTAACGACGGTTGCCCAGCCCCAGTAAATGGAAAAACACCGTCAGAAATGCCGGCACAGGACTGCTGCAAAACTAATTCTCTACTTATGCAATGCTGCCTGTCTTTCTGCTTAGATGGCAAAATTGCCGTGTGCTTATTTGGGACATGGATTTGCGGATCCAGCTTTACATTTTCATTTTTCTTCTGGCTTAGCGATTCCGATTGAGACAGATCCATCCTATACCCCATTCCCACAAGAACTAGACTTTAGGCTAGGCCGGATAGGTTTTTCACCCTGGCTCCTTCCGTCCTTTGTCTCAGGGCGGAAGTTCTACTAATTCCCCTACAAGTTTCCTTAGCCAACCATAGTACACATAGGTACGTCAGTCACTCACTTGCGGGCGGCAGAAAGCCTTTCCCTTACTCCATCTCAGTCCAGTATTCCATATTTTCCATTAGTCCAACTAACAAACAAATAATCTGTCTCTTTTCTAGTCCATCTTGTCTTGAGACAAAGATGCACTTTTTAACTCAACTGGGTATGAATGACCTTTTTGTTTTCTTGGGGTACAGATTTTCAAGCATTGATGATTACTGATTCAAATTGCTGCAATAAGCCACCTCTCTGCTATAGGCATACCGACCAGAGTCAAAAGTTGAAGACTTCAGGAGGTTAATGTGAAGAATGTGATCAAAATTCTCTGAAGGGTAATAGAAGCTGCAGTGAAAGAAGCAAGCAAGAGCAATAGCTAAGCTAGAAGAATAGATTAAATTACTTCTTGACAGTTATATAGTTGTCAGTGACAGTTGACATTAAAAATCAAGAAATAAATTTGATTGGCTGCTGTAAAACTATATAACAGTTTTATCATTTGGTAGCTTGCATTCGGATAACAGAAATACAATCAGAAAAGAATTAATTTCTCTATTTTTCACGTCTTCTTGAGTTGTTCATGAGTTAGTTTTTCTTTTTGATTTTCTCTTGTGATTATTCTGTACTTTGCAATTGATTGGTTTGCATTCGGAAGCTTCAGTTTCTCTTAAGTTCTTGTAGGTTGAGGTTTTTAAATCAACAAGTGGTATCAGAGCTGTAACGCCCCCAAAATTTAAAGGTATATATAATACTAAAACATTCGCAACACCTACATGACTATGAAAAATTTCATATAATTTAAATAAAATTGATAAATAACTCAATTTAGTCAAATATTTCTAATTATGAATAATCATAGATAACCACAAGTCTCTAAAATAAATTCTGATTAAATAACGAAATAAAAGAACTCCCAAAAGTTCTAATGCCTAGGGAACCAAGTGACAGCAAAAGCTCGGCCAAATCCATCCTCTAAGTGCACAATTCTTCAATCATTTGGAATCACAATAAACTATAATGAGCTTTAAACTCAGTAAGCATACTAGTTTTTCATAAATATAAAATACATACATACTTATATATATAATACATTTATATACAATGCATGCACATGATATGGTATAGAATGAACATCATATTCATTTTCGAAAAAATTCAATAACATTTAAATACTATATAACATTCTTTCAAAATTCCTAAGAATATCTCCCTTCAATTACCTCTTAGTAGGACTTCACATATCACTTAACATTGAATGAGCCAATGTCATCCGTCGATGATATACCGTATATGGGATAAGCGCAAGTGAGGCATATAATTTTTTAAAAATAATAAACACTCATGCCCGAAGGTAAGAGCTACACCCTCACCTTGATCATCGGTGAGTCCTCCCACATGCACAAATACTTCTTCACACGAATGTGAAGACCACTATACCCAGGGGCACCCCTTAGGTCTCTCCCATATCATACGGAACAATGAACAATAACAATAACACCAAACCCGAAAGAATGGCCACAATAAACAATAAAGGCTCCACATAACTTATAATTGCCTACTAAGAAAGTAATGAAATTCGATATCCTAGTACACAAAACTTAACTTTCATAAACACTTTCCTTACAAAAACACTTTCTCATTGTTTTAAACACAATGCATATGTTCATGCTTAAATACTAATGCACGTGACATAAAGGTAATCACAATAATATGATCATAAACAATTACAATCATAATAGCACATATATTCATAAACAATCACATAAATATGTAACCATGTCAAAACAATATTTTTGTAAGAATTTATAATTGAGAAATATTCTTGAAAATATATTCAAACATATACATATATTTATTGTGATTCTCTTTTAAAAAGTCTAGTATACTTACCTCTCGACGATCACAATAAAATCTAATTTAAATCTTTCAACCTATAATAAAAATTAGCATTCATGAGACTTCCATACACTATCACAAAACACATATAATCTCATTATACCTCAAATTCCTCATAAATCTAAGCCTTTTCATTGTCTAAACTTAATCAATTATCTTGATAGCATTATACTATATGCTGAGTAATCATCAATCATTTATTTTTAGAAAATACAATACATTCCCTAATATCATAAAATTTTGCAGAGATAATGAAGATATATAGACAGTAAGTTATTAAAATTTTTGAGTCTAAATTCGTACTTTAGCTATTCGAAATATATTTTATTTTCAAAACGTCAAATTCTGCCAAACAGAGATTGACAGTGAGCTATTTCCATTCAAAATTTCGTAACAAATCATGGGCATAGAATTTTATTCTGAAATTTTAGTATATTAAACTAGACATAATAAGAAATCAGTATATAAAATTTTATAATTTTTCACAATATTTTGGTTAACTAAAATAATTCCGTCATTCAATTTTTCTACAAAAATGCATAATTTTCTGCATCCTGGGGTCAGATTCGAAAAATCATTAAAAATTAAAAACATAATAATATTTGATCAAACAAAATTTATAATAACCTTTAAGATATCTAGTTTATTCACTTAAAACAGTTTTAACAAATTCAAAATACATAATTTTATAAAATTCACGAATTAAGCCACTGTCATAATATTATCTCTGCAGAAATTTTATTTTCCTTTAACTATCTTTCCGTGAATAAAAATTCATTAACTTCACAATCATGAAATTTAACCATAATATTATAATCTGATTATAAATCTCAATCATCATGTTCTATAAAACTTAATGGCAAAACCACTTATTACTAATAATAAACTATTAATCTAAAAATCGATATAAAATAAGAAAAAGAAAACTTACAATTTCTTCTTTGTCTCTTCCCTTTTTTCTTAACTTTTACTCTTACCCTATTTTCTCCTCCCAAATACGTTAAAGCCCTAAACACAAATAAACCCTTCTATTTATACTAGAAATAATTTATCAATTCAGTCCCTAATTTAATTCTTTTTATCTATTTAACCCTAAATTTATAATTTATTCTTAAAATATTCAATTATTTCATATATAAGACATATACATCCCCAAAAGTATAACTTATTATCTATTTATAAATATATAACATAAATTAAAGGAAACTGGGGTGTTACAATTCTCCCCACCTTATAGAAAATTTCGTCCTCGAAATTTATACATACCTTAATTATCAAATAATTGAGGGTATTTTTCTCGCATTTCCTCTTCTCGTTCCCAAGTTGCTTCCTTTATCGAATGATTTCGCCATAAAACTTTCACAAAAGAAATCTTTCTAGCACGCAACACTTGTTCTTTATGGTTTAAAACTTGAATAGGTATTTTCTTGTAGGTTAGATCATCTTTAAGTTGGAGCGGTTTATAACTTAATACATGTGTTAAGTCAGGAACATATTTGCGCAACATAGACATATGAAACACATCATGAACTCCAGATAGTGATGGTGGAAGAGCCAGTTTGTAAGCCACATCTCCTACTCTTTGAAGTATCTCAAAAGAACCAATAAATCTTGGACTTAACTTTCTCTTTTTACCAAATCTCATAACCCTTTTCATTGGAGCAATTTTCAAAAATACCTTATCACCTACAATGAATTCCAAGCTTTTCCTTCGATTGTCTGCATAACTCTTTTGTCTACTTTAAGCTACTCTCATTCTTTCTTTTATCCTTTGAACTGCTTCACAAGTTTGTTGAACTATCTCTAGTCCCATCAATTTTCTTTCTCCAACCTCGTCCCAATGCACCGGAGATCTGCATTTCCTTCCATAAAGAGCTTCATAAGGAGCCATACCAATCGTAGATTGGTAACTATTATTATACGCAAACTCCACAAGTGATAAGTGTTTGTCCCAACTGCCCTTGAAATCCATTACACAAGCTCGTAACATATCTTCAAGAATTTGAATAGTTTTTTCAGATTGTGGGTGAAAAGTAGTACTAAAATTTAACTTTGTACCCATGGCTCTGTGTAAACTTCTCCAAAATATCGATGTGAACTTCGGATCTCTATCTGAGACAATAGAAATAGGAACTCCATGTAGTCTCACAATCTCATCAACATAAATTTGCGCATACCTATCCATGGTGTAGGTAGTTCGCACAGGAAAAAAATATGCTACCTTTGTCAACCTATCAATAACCACCCAAATGGTATTAAAGCCCTTTTGTGTGTTTGGTAACCTAACAACAAAGTCTATGGTTATGTGTTCCCATTTCCATTCTGGAATCAATAAAGGTTTCAATAATCTAGATGGTCTCTGATGTTCTGCCTTGACTTGCTGACATGTTAAACATTGCTCAACAAATTGGGCAATTTCCTTCTTCATATTATTCCACCAATAAATAGCTCGTAAATCTCGATACATCTTCGTACTACCTGGGTGTATGGCATATGGAGAGTTATGAGCTTCCAATAAAATTTCATGCTTCAAGTTATAATCATTAGGCACACAAAGCCTACCCTCAAAATGTAATTCTCCGTCATCGTCCATCATGAATCCAGATCTTTTGCCTGTTGAAACTTCATCTATAATCTTTTTCAAATATTTATCACCCTTTTGTGCTTCTTTAATTCTCTTTATCAAAGTGGATTGTAAGGATAATTGTGAAATAAATGCATGACTCTCACCTCTTACCACTTCAATGTTGAACTTATCAAAATCTGAAAGAATCTACTTCTGAGTGGTTATAAGTGCTGCCATATATCCCATAGACTTTCTACTCAAAGCATCTGCAACAACATTAGCCTTCCCTGGGTAATAGTTTATTGTGCAATCATAATCCTTAACTAACTCAAGCCATCGACGTTGTCTCATATTTAACTCCCTTTGGGTGAAGAAGTATTTAAGACTCTTGTGATCAATATATATCTCACATTTTTCTCCATAAAGATAATGTCTCCAAATCTTGAGTGCAAATACAACTGCTGCCAATTCTAAGTCATGAGTAGGATAGTTTTGTTCATAACTTTTCAATTGCCATGAAGTATAAGCCACCACTTTCCCATTTTGTATCAATACACAACCAAGTCCTTTATGAGAAGCATCACTATAAATTATATATCCACAAGACCCATAAGGAATGGTTAATACTGGAGCAGTCACCAACTGCTTTTTAAGCTCTTCAAAACTTTTCTCACACTCCTCTGACCAATAAAACTTGACATTCTTCCTTGTCAGTTGTGTTAATGGGTTGGCTATCTTAAAAAAACCTTCAACAAAACGTCTATAATATCCAGCCAATCCCAGAAAACTTCGAACCTCTCCAACATTAACTGGTCTAGGCCATTCCGCCATTGCTTTTACTTTACTTGGATCTACTGAGACTCCTTCTGAAGAGATGACATGTCCCAAAAAAGTTATACGATCTAACCAAAATTCGCATTTCTTAAACTTTGCATAAAGTTGTTTTTGACTTAAAACTTGTAACACAACTCTTAAATGCGCTTCATGCTCCTCTTTACTTTTAGAATACACCAAGATATCATCAATAAATACAATTACAAATTTGTCTAGATAATTCTTGAATATACGATTCATAAGATCCATGAAAGCAGTAGGTGCATTAGTCAACCCAAATGGCATCACTGTAAACTCATAATGCCCATATCTAGTTCAAAAAGCCGTTTTAGGAATATCTTCTTTCTTGACCTTTAGTTGATGATAACCAGATCGAAGATCAATTTTGGAAAACACTGATGCTCCCTGAAGTTGATCAAATAAATCTTCAATCCTTGGAAGAGGATATCTATTTTTCACCGTCACTCGATTCAATTCCCTATAATCGATGCACAAACGCATTGATCCATCCTTTTTCTTAACAAATAGTACTGGTGCTCCCCATGGTGAAACACTTGGTCGAATGAAGCCTTTTTCAAGTAATTCTTGCAACTGCTCCTTGAGTTCTTTGAGTTCTAATGGTGCCATTCGATAAGGTGTCTTCGATATCGGATTTGTTCCTGGAATAACTTCTATATTGAATTCAATCTCGTGATCAGGGGGAATGCCATGTAAATCTTCAGGAAAAACATTAATAAACTCATTTGCGACATGAACATCTTGGATCTTCACTTCATTCCTCTCAATATCAACTACACTTACTAAGAAACCTAAACAACCTTTCCTCAAACTTTTCCAAGCTTGTAAGGCAGAAATTACCCTTGGCATCAAAGATAGCTTAACACCCATCAAATTGAATTCAGGCTCACCTAGTGGTTGAAATACTACCTCCTTCTCAAAATATTTAACACTAGCATGGTAAACAGACAACCAATCCATACCAAGAATAACATCAAAATCGTACATTTTTAAAATGATCAAGTCTGCCAACAATACTCTATCCCCCAATTTAATTTTGCATGATTTTAATACATCTCTAACATATAATAAATTCTCTGAAGGAGTTCTCACACAAAATTCTTCATCTAACAATGTAGGTGCAACATTTAATCTTCTAGCAAATGTGTAAGATATAAACGAATGTGTAAAACCTGAATCGAAAAGTGTTAAAGCATTGTGTTCGCAAATAAGGATTGTACCTGCTACCACAGAAGGAGAATCTTTTACCTCTTGCCTAGTAAGGGCATATACCCTCGCTTGAGCTCTTTGGTCCCCCTTAGATTCTTCGTGAACATTTCCCATCTCTGGACAATTTTGAATAAAATGACCAGGTTTCCCATACTTAAAACAAGCTCCAATCTTCTTATAGCACAGACCTGTATGATTTTTCCCACATGTCTCACAAGTTGGAATGTCTCGTTTGTTTGAGTTATCATATCTCTGTCTTTTCTTTCCTTTCCACTTATCAGATTTCTTCATGTTGTTAATCCAAGGCTTTTTACTTGAAGAGTTGTGAACTACCTTTTTAGCTTCAGATACGGTTGCTTCCTCTTCATCCTTAGCTAGTATCTGAGCCTTTTGTAGTACTGCGCTATAAGTATTTAACTCAAGTATAGAGATTAGCTTCCTCAATTTTGGTTTGAGACCCCTCTTAAAGCGTTTGGCCTTACGTGCTTCCGTATCTATCAAATGAGGAGCGAATCTGGACAACTCTTTAAATTTTCGTTCATATTCCACCAAAGACATAGAACCCTGAGTGAGTTGAATAAAATCTGCTTCCTTGTCATCTCTCAAAGACTGAGGAAAGTACTTCTCATTAAATAATTCTTTAAATCGAGCCCAAGTAATCTCATTTGCATATATATTCTGAGCCCTACAAGCCATTTCCCACCAATGTCCAGCACTTTCCTTGAGCATGTAAGTCGCACATGTGACTCGCTGATTATCTGTGCAACTTATAAGTCGAAATATTTTTTCCAATTCCCGAATCCATTCCTCAGCAACTAGTGAATTTGTTGAGCCCTCAAAAGCTGGTGGTTGAAACTTTCTAAACTGTTCCATTGTATGCATAGTATCAGTATTAACATTAACATTGGTTGCTCGAGGTTGCTGTTGCTGCATCATATTAATAATAGTTTGCATAAAGTTCTGAATTATTGTATTTTGATCAACTTGATTTTTCGCTGCACCTTGATTTCTACTTGCTTCCCTAGCGGCAACTTCATCAACTCTAGCAGTTTTTTGATTTCGAGCCATGTCTCAAAATTAATTTCTAACTACAATAAACAAATAGAAATAAGATAAATTTATAACATATAACTATACATAAAGGACACATAACCTAAGGATTTGGCACGCTGCTTGGTTCCCACAATTAATTCAACTAAATATCTACAGAATCCAGATGGTTGGCATCTCCCCTGACAGGGACGGGAACAGCTTTCGGACTTACCTGTTACCACACATCCGGTTAAGGCTACCCACTTCGGTGGATCTTATAACCCAATTTTAAAGATGTAATAGCCCAGGCCTAACAACTACTGAATAGATATTGTCCGCTTTGAGCACACAGCCCATTACAAATTTGTTCTCGGGCTTTACAACCTAAAATGCATCTACTTAATTAGGAGAATCCAAGTTATATATCATATAACCCAGATTCACCCGCTAGCAATGTGGGATGTGACATTCTCCCCCTCTTTTGGACCTTGCGTCCTCGAGAGGGGGCCATACAGAACATTCACATATCATAAATCATAACAGAACATCCACACATCGGATCACAGACTGGCTCTGATACCATATGTAACAGCCCGGGTCCAACAACTACTGAGTAGATATTGTCCGCTTTGGCACACAGCCCATTACGGATTTGTTCTCGGGCTTTGCAACCTAAAACGTGTCTACTTAGTTAGGAGAACCCAAGCTATATATCATATAACCCAGACTCACCCGCTAGCGATACGGGATGTGACATTCTCCCCCTCTTTTAGATCTCGCGTCCTCGCGAGGGGGCCATACAGAACATTCACATATCAGAAAACATATCATAGATCATAATAGAACATCCACACATCGAGTCGCGGGTTGGCTCTGATACCATATGTAACGCGTTTTGGGTTGCAAAGCCCGAGAACAAATCCGTAATGGGCTGTGTGCCCAAAGCGGAAATATCTACTCAGTAGTTGTTAGGCCTGGGCTATTACAAGAGCCATCAAGAACTTCAAGAATGGCATCCTTCAAGTTCTCCATAGAGAAGTTTACAGGGGAGAATGATTTCAATTTGTGGAAGACGAAGGCTTACTTGGTTCATGAAGGCTTAGAAGAGGCATTGATTGAAGAAGAAAAAACGTCCACAGAGTTGAATGATGCGGAGAAAAAAAAATCCTGAAAAAGGCATATAGTGCTCTTGTTTTATCACTAGGAGATAGAGTTTTAAGAGAAATTTCTAAGGAATCCACTGCTCTTGAATTGTGGAACAAATTAGAAGCAAAATATATAAAGAAATCCTTGGCACACAGGCTGTATTTAAAGAAGCAATTGTACGCACTCAATCTTGAATAAGGGGCTCTGTTAAGGATTATCTTGACACCTTTAACAAGATCATTCTTGACTTGGAAACCATTGGTATTAGGTTTGAGGATGAAGATCAAGCCTTAATAGTATTAACCTCTTTACCAGTTAGCTATGATCATTTTGTCGAAATATTGTTGTATGGTAGGGACACAGTGAACATGGATGATGTGAAATCAGTATTAAGTTCAAGAGAGCTAAGCAAGAAGGCTGAATATAAGGATTTGTATACAGTAAAGAGCTTAAATGTAAAGGATGACAAGAAAGAAAGGATAATAAAGGCGAGAAAGGTTCAAGATCATCATCTAAAGGTAAGAAGTTATAGTGCTTCTACTAGCACAAAAAGGGGCATTTTAGGAGGGATTGCCCTAAAAGACTCAATCAGAAACAGGATGGATCATTAAAGAAAAAGGGAGATGCAGCAGTAGTAACTGATGAAGACTTTCAGAATGCTTTTATGCTTGTTGCTTTAAACTCAAAACCAAAGGGTGAATGGATTTTGGATTCTGGCTGCACTTTCACATATGCCTGAATAAAGCCTTATTTATATCTCTAGAAATGAATGATAGGGGTAGAGTCTTGATGGGAAATAACATATCTTACAAGGTAGAAGGTGTAGGCATAGTCAAGTTTAGGCTAGATGATGGAGTTTGCAAAAAGATACAAAATATCAGATATGTTCCAGATTTAAAAAGAAATTTTTATCCTTAGGAATGTTTGATAAAGCATACTGTTTATTCAAAGTTGAAAACAATGTGCTGAAAGTCACAAAATGGTATGGGTGTTATTAAAGGGCACAAAGAGGAATGGCTTGTATATATTATAAGGAATGGTAGAAAAAAGTGAACCAAGAAGCATGATTGTTAAGAAAGATGGTTCAGTGATGTTGTGACACCTCAGGTTAGGCCATTTAAGTGGGAAAGGCATTGATGAACTGAGAAAACAAGGCTTGGTCGACATAAACTCAATGGACTCTCTTAAGTTCTGTGAAGGCTGCATTTTGGGGAAGCATCACAGGGTAAAGTTTGGCTCAACAGTTCATAATACTAAGGAGATAATTAAGTACTGTCACTCTGATTTATGGGGTCCTGTACAAGTAAGCTCACTTGGTGGAGTCAAGAACTTTCTTTACATAATAGATGACTACTCTAGAAAGACATGGATTTTTACCTTAAAGAGTAAAGATCTAGAATTAGAAAAGTTTAGATACTGGATTAAGCTGATAGAGAATCAAACAAATAAGAGAGTAAAGATATTAAAAACTAATAATGGGATGAAGTATTGTAGTAAAGAATTTGATGCATTTTGTAGAAAACAAGGCATCCAAAGGTACAAAACTGTTAGATTCACACAACAACAGAATAAAATGGGTGAGAGGTTTAACAGAACTATAATGGAAAAGGTTATATGCATGTTAATAAGTGCAGGTTTGTCAAAATTATTTTGGGTTAAAGGGGTGTCAACTATAGTATACATGTATAATAGAAGTCCAACATATGTGCTGGAATTTAAAACACTTGAAGAGGTATGGTCAAGACATCCTTTGAATTTGAGCAACTTGAAGATCTTTGGATGCACAATATATGTACATATAAATCAAGAAAAGTTGGATGTTAAAGCAATGAAGGGGGTGTTTGTGGGATATCCAGAAGGGATAAAAGGGTACAAAGTCTAGTGTAGTGATGGAAGAAGCAGCAGATGTGTAATTAGCAGGGATGTCAAGTTTCATGAAGAGGATATGTTAAGAAAAGAATCTGAAATGAAAGACACTTTAATGAGGTAGACACCAGATACCACCATTAACGAACTTGAGGTGAAGTTAAGCTCGAAAGAAAGAGATTATAAGACAGAACAACCTGTACCACAAGAGAGAGACACTCATAGTTAACTAGAAATAGAACTAAGAGAAGGATAAGACCTTTCACAAGGTATGGATATGCTGACTTAATTGCATATGCTTTGAATGTTGTAGATCATTTCATAGAAGAAGAGCCAAACACTTTCAAAGAGGCTGTGAGTAGACCTGACTCTTACCTCTGGATTCAAGCAAAGAAAGATGAAATGAGTTCATTGAAGAAAAATCATACCTAGATACTGGTTTTAAAACCAGAAGGCAGAAAAATTACAGGATGTAAATGGCTGTTTAAAAGGAAGAAAGATACCAATGGAGGTAGAGTTATGAGGTACAATGTTAGGTTAGTAGTAAATGGTTATTCTCAAAATGAAGGTGTTAATTTTAATGAAGTGTTTGCACTTGTGGTAAGGCATGTATCTATATGAATTCTACTGGCCATAGTGACTGTTTATGACTTGGAGTTAGAACAGATGGATGTCAGGACTGCATTCCTTCATGAAACCTTGAATGAAGAGATATACATGCATCAACCTAAATGCTTCATAGAGTATGGATAGGAAGAGAAGGTGCGCCTATTTCTAAAGTCATTGTATGAACTGAAGCAGTCCCTAAGGCAATGGAATCTCAAATTTGACAGCTTCATGATTACCAAGGGATACAACAGAAGTAAGTTTGATAACTGTGTTTATTTCAAAGGGAAAAACATTGATGATATGGTTTACCTGCTGGTCTATGTTGATGACTTGTTAATTGCAGCAAAGAATAAACAGAAAATTGATGAGTTGAAGGGTGAATTGAGTATGAAATTTGAGCTGAAAGACATGGGAAAAGTCAAGAAATTTCTAAGTATTCAAATCAAAAGGAATAGAACAAAGAAACTTCTAGTATTATCACAGGAACAATACCTTCATAAAATATTGAAAAAATTCAGTATGACATGAGCAAAATCAATAAAGCTTCCTTTTACACCTCACTTTAGCCTATCTTCTGATCAGTGTCCCAAAACTGATGAGAAAATATATGAGATGAAAAGAATTCCTTATGCTAATGTAGTATGTAGCATAATGTATGCTATGGTATGTTCAAGACCTGACTTTGCACACTCACTTAGTGTGGTAAGCAAGTTTATGGGGAATCCTGGAAGAATACATTGGAAGGAAGTAAAATGAATTTTAAGGTACATTAAAGGAAGTATAAAGTGTAAGCTGGTTTATGAGAAGGATTGTGATGTTGCAGAAGGCTTGAAAGGGTTTGTAGATTCGAATTTTGCTACTGATATAGACAAGAGGAGATCATTGTTTGGTTTTGTCTTTACAATGAACAATTGCACAGTTAGTTGAAAGTTTATATTGCAACATGTTGTTGCTTTACCAACAATTGAAGCAGAATATATTGTCAAAACAGAAGTAGTAAAATAGGCAGTTTGGTTAAAGGGAAAAACTGCTGAGTTAGGCATTAATGAAGACAGTGTGAAGTTGTTTTGTGATAGTTAAAGTGCAATTCATTTGTCAAAGCATCAAGTTCATAATGAAAGGACCAAGTATATAGATGTTAGACTTCATTTTATCAGAGAAATATTTACAGGTGGTGAGATTGAAATTCAGAAGGTTCATACTACTGAGAATCCATTAGATATATTGACAAAAGTAATGCCTTATCAGAAGTTTGCATACTGTCTTAAGTTGCTGAGTGTAATTGATGATGATGAAGTTTAATTGATTCAAATCTAATGGTGATGAATAAGTTTACATTGTAGAAAACTTGGATAATCATAGAATTGTAGATCAAGGTGGAGAATTGTGAAGAATGTCATCACAATTCTCTGAAGAGTAATAGAAACTGCAGTGAAAGAAGCAAGCAAGAGCAATAGCTGAGCTGAAAGAATAGATTAAATTGCTTCTTGACAGTTATATAGTTGTTAGTGACAGTTGGCATTAGAAATCAACAAATGAATTTAATTGGCTGCTGTAAAACTATATAACAGTTTTATCATTTTGTGGCTTGCATTCGGATAACAAAAATACAATCAGAAGAGAATTAATTTATCTGTTTTTCACATCTTCTTGAGTTAATTTTTTTTTTTTTTGGTTTTCTCTTGTGATTATTCTATACTTTGCAATTGTTTAGTTTGCATTTGAAAGCTTTAGTTTTTCTTAAGTTCTTGTAGGTTGAGGTCTCCAAATCAACAGTTAGCCCATGACTGGCTTTAGTAGGGCTCCTCCCATCCCTCTCTTGGGTCATTTTTTATGAACAGGGATGGATTAAGTCTTGTTCTGTTGCTTGTTTACAAAAATGAGACTAAATTGTGATCCCCTTTTTCGGTCCAAACAAGCCAACCCCAACCTCGCAAGACAATTTTGAACTAAAATACATTAATCCAAAAATATTTTAACTCATAACCGACCAAGATGAGGATGTGACTTGTTCCCACCTCGCAAAAAAAAATCTGCCATCCTACATCTTTTGCACGCACATGCAAAATAATGTTCTATTCACTCCAAATTTGTAGCTTAGCTTATCTTTATCTAGGAAGGTACAATTACTATAGATGAATATTTGATTTGAAGTATCAACATCCAATAAATTATTAAATGTGGGGTTAGCTCAAATGACGTGCTACATAATCCATGATTAGCGTATGCATTTAGATAATACATGTCTAGCACGAGGGGAGCCCAGCGCAACAGTATCAAGGTGCAATGATTCTGCAGATACTGTTTTGTCAATGTATCTTATGATTGGCCTAGCTGTTTTATCACCACTCTCCTCAAGTGACTGTGATGTACAACTGGTCGCTCTTAATTATACGATATTCCTGGCTAAAGCAGTGAGATTAAGATTTTCTTTAATGTTAATGTCTTGCTTTGTTCACCATGTACTTTCTCTTTTACGATCTCATTCGTTGAAAATGTTCCTGCTTGCATTAATGTATTGATCACCAAACAAATGATTTTCATAAACAAGGATGTAATGATTTCAAGCTTTATACATCAAATGATATCTTAGCAATGTGCTTCATGCATATTCCAAAGCAATGTGTTGAGGTCTGGGTGCATGAAACCCATTGCCGAAAGGCCAAATCCCGACCAATTAACTTCTTTCAGTATTACATTATATGTTCTGTCCCAAATTCTCCGATCCATCAGAACAAATTGGTAAGGATCCCGCGCGCACTCCATTCAGACATAAAAATTAAAATGTCTTGTAAATTTGATAATTTTAGTCTCTTGCTAAAAATATTATGTCCGCCGACCTTATGCTTTCAGAAACCTAATTAAATTTATTTCTTAACTTTTCATCCTACATATTCATCCCAAAGTATAAGTTAGATACCCTGTTCTTGGTTTTCCCTTCCGTACAGTACTCAAGAGTGTAATAATCAGATTAATTGTGAGTTGAATAACAATTTATTGCTTAAAACTAGTGTATAGAGGTTGTTGAGTATATATATAAAGCACATCTCTTTCTGGGCTTCTCAGAGAGAGAGAAAGAGAGAGGGGATAACTAGCTGTTTCTACGTCCTTTCAGTTATCCCCACTTGGTTTCTTTACATTAGTTCCTTTTTCTTTTATGGGATCAAAGAAAACAAGCTCTGTTGTTTCATAATCTCTATAGATGTAAGCAGCTATTGCTCAAGATTCCAACGCATGTGGGTATGTTTGAAATTACTATATTTTTACTTAATTTGAAGTATAATTAAAAAAATTTGATAAACATCGATTTTTAGTCAAAATTACTTATTTTTTTTTAACTAATATTTGATATCTTGTAATTATAGTAAATAGCTATTCTGATTTTATAACTATAACATCTTGCTACTAAATATACTCACTGCACTTGACAATAAAAATCATGCTGTTCATTTAACTATATGTGAGGTCTCAAATTAAACAATTTCAATCAATACTAAATATTAAGGGATAATAAACATAAAATCAAAGATTATTGTTTATGGCATCAATGCTATTCAAAGATAGAGTAATTTTAGTTTTTATTATGTCTAAACAGCAATTTTAACGATAAAGTAGCATAACCTAATACAAAGTTATTTGAGTACAACCATTTCAATTAAAAATAACCTAAAATGATCAAAATCGAACAGAGGCAACTGGCAACAGACATAACATATATACAAGAGTTGTTCACATGATAGCTAGCTGGTGACAGAGCTAGCTAGAGATTTAAAACACTTCCCTTCAATTTTGTCTTTTTAGAATGTCTCCAAGCTTTCAATGTGTATGCAGGCATAGGAGAAGCTGATGAACATCATTAAATATTGAAGCATCACACATCCTACGTACTTTCAAAGTATACATGGATGACACATTACAGTCTCACTTTGACTGCATAATACACAAACAAACATATTCAATGACCAAATATTATTATGCTTCAGATTACATCACTCCTTTTCTTCAGTCTCATGAAGATGTCATCATTCCATTCAATATCACATTCTTAAACTCATTACCAACTCATTAGATCGCTAGTATGGTAGTTTATGTAACTGGTAATCCATTGCCTACTTCACCAAGTTCTAAATTTTTAATCAATCGAATCAAAATGTAACATTCTATACAATCCAAAAAAAAAGGGATGATAAGTTACAATAATCACCACCACAACCAAAATAGCAGTCAAGCCAGCAGTAACACAACCAAAATTGATGATAAATTTAGGGTCATCCATATTTGGCAGCCTCATCAAAAGCAACAAAGATCCCTCCAACAGCTAGAAATCCAAGAAATCATGTAATTATCCTCTGATTGGTTACTATCCTAACCAGGCTTACCCTTATATTCTCTGATTGTTCTTTCCTTTCTTGCAATACAACAACCAGAAGTAAAAATCTTTCTATAATGTTTTATATTTTCTATAACATACACCCCTACAAAGATGTAATAAAATATTATTTATCGGCTCAATCGAATCAGTAAAATACATGCAAAACACATTTGAAACACATCCACAAAAATAAGTGAGGAGGCAGTAGTTAGTGACCAGTGAGTGAGGATTGAAGTGATATTGTCAATGATTTTGTAAAGCAAACACTTCAAACTAGAAGATCCAAGTGTAATATGCATGTTTATGTCTTGAATGACTAACTAAATATGCGAAAGTCCTTAAATTAACACAATTGAAGACAAAACTTCAGTAGGGAAAAAGAAAAGAACAAGAAGGTATAAACTAAAAAAATTTAAAGAATTTTTTTGAAATTAATATACAATAAACATATTTTTAAAAAATAACTTAATTAGTTTGATAACTTGTTATTGAAATAAGAGGGTAAGGATTGATTTTTTCTCGTACTAACTTTGAAACAATTTTTTTTTTTTAAATTTGTATTTATGCATGAAAAGGAGAGATGCTTAAACAAGTTCTTCTTTGAACTGAGTAATAAATAAATACAGATTTGATTTGTAATAACTTGAAAAAAAAATGTTCAAGTAAATAAATTTTTTTTAATTTTATCACAAAAAAAATTACAAATAAGAATGTAAAGCTTATGATATAATTATTAAGAATACTCAATTTTTTTAAAAAATACAAAATTTTCTTTTGCAGAGAAAATTGACAATTTTTTCTTTTAATATTTTTTTGTATAGAAATTAATTTTTTTGCATTTTGGAAAGTGTGGGCATCCACACTAAAGAACCACTTCATATATCATTACCATGATTAATGTTATTGCCACAACCTGTAAGTATCTAACTCATTTCTGAAGGAAATAATTTATGGTACGCAGTCACCAAAATAGTTCATAAAATCACATGCATGTATGATTCTTATACCACATGCTAAAGCAAGTTCATGGAGTCCATAAGACCAGACAAACATAAAAGCTACGAACAAGGTGCATGCATGATTCAGTATTAATTATATAAAGTTTCACCAAATGAAAGTTTATTAGGAAGTAAGTGAACCGGTAGGGCAAATACCATAATCAGGCGGTTCTTCCTTCTTAGATTAAAAGACAATCCTGTTACAATTTATACACACACGATCGCATTGGCATGCATTTATGTTCAACAAAAAGCAACTCACCGGCAATAATCAAAATATTAAAGCATATTTGATCATATCATGATTTTCCTGGGTACAATTCCATTAGCTCACTTGAATCGCATATATAGCTAGATCAGGATCACGAGAGTCTCAACAAACATATATATGCCAAAGGAAAATTCTGGTCAAGCATGCTATAGATGATCAACTCTTGGAATAATATTTTTCAGTTGCGTTCAACCATGAAGCGAAGATAACTACCCTAGAGAGTTCATAATCCATCCAATATTTTCACACTGCAATAAGCCTGCAAAGGATTAAGCTTCAGATGTATACAACAATATATGGTTTAACACAAACAAGTCCAGAGGGATATAGATCAAACATATCAAGTCATTATCAGTGCACAAAAGAAACAGTTTCAACTGGATCTACTGCATCAATCAGATACATCTAGGTGATATAATCAATTAATGATATAATTAAGTTTCTGCTGCAGCCCACAGAGATCAACACATGACAAATCCTCAACCTGGGAGACAAATTTAACAAAAAGAAGAATAAGTATTATTGTCCATTGGATAAAAATTATGGAAAACTTTGCATAAAACCCTAAATCTACAAACTAGTGTATGAATAATTGGAATCTTCATACCTCAGTCTGAATAGTATAAAAGAACCCATTGTCATTTTGGCTGAAAGCAAAGCTAACAACATCAAGTCTCTCTTCCAGCAGTGCTTCTAGGACTCTTGACAGCTGTAAATATTCCTCTCCAAGGACAACACTTATCACAATCTCCAATCCGCCTGAATAAGGGTTAATCGCGACACGTTTCATTAAACAGCTATTGGAACTTGAACCTCGCTGGTCAAGGGCTTCCAAATTGGATATATTTTGGAGCTGATCTTTCTTCAGATTCAACTCTTGGATATTCTTCTCCAGGTACTTTATGTAATTCACAGCCTCATTTATGTGGTCCGATGTTGAACGTTTTCCCTGTAACTCAACCAATAACAAGATGCATAATTATGATAATCAAGAAAATAGTAAACGCTGAGAGAGAAGGAATCACAGAAAAGTCATTTCTTTGACGAAATTATATATGACAAAATAGTAATCTGGCTATGTCTAATATAAAAGATAAAGAAGGAATTGAGGGTTGTTGACCTTTATAGACTCTAGAGGGAGCAATGATCGAAGTGAGGCATGAAGATTTGACATGATTTGTCTTCTTTGCCGTTCAATTTCCTTACGCATCATCTTCTTCTCTTTATTATTATTAGTAGTATTCCCATCATTATCTTCAGCTTCAGCTAATGCTTTCTGACGATCGCCCTTTCCCATGTCGTTGGTTAGGTTACTTCCTTCCAGCGAAGCCTGACCACCCAAGATCAGATCGTGTTGAATGCTATCTTCTCTGTGGGGATAGCAGTGGAACAAGAAGTTCTCACTTTGTTAAGGAGGAAACTTTGAACAAATACTATTCAAGTATTAAGCAATAACTTTCATCAATAATGGAGATAAAGAAACAAATACGTCTGCTACAGTGTGGATGTATTTAATTGGCTCTAAGATGCGTAGATTATTGACAATCTCTTCCTAGATAAAGCGAGAAAAAGGTGCCGTGGGGCACTCTTACCTTCCTCTTGCTGAAATTTCAGCTCATCTACACTTGAATCGCTGTGGCACATATGGTGGTCCAACATTGTCGGTACCCTTATTTGGATTGTTGCTTTAAAATATGTTTCAGAATGATTTGATGTTTGGGACAGAAGAGCAGGAATAGGTTGAGTTATTCGTACCATAAAGAATAATTCATATTAGAGGAAATGCAAATAAATTTTGATTCGCATTCTCTCTTTAATGTTTTTATATTATTTTATTTTTGTCTATCTTTAACTTTTAAAAACTCTAATGATGACACCAATAAAATTAGGATATTAAACTCACCTATTTAATATTAGCAACTCACCAAAAATGGGTTACCTTCTTTTTTTTTTCTTCTTTCGTTCATGCCTTTTATGACTTGAATGGCATCAATTCTGTTAAAGTTCTACAGTTCACACCTTTATGACTTGAATGGCATCAATTTTGTTAAGAGTTTCATAATGCTGCTCTATATTAATAACTGTTATTTTTTTTAGAATAACATAGATTTTATAAAATATAGTGTCGAATACCATAAAAAATTTAAATTATATTTTTCTAACATCGATTAGTTTTGAAAAAAAATGTCAAACTCAATAATTTATCAAGTATCTTCTTGTTTAAAGAATATAGTACAGTTCTAAAAAGAAATTGAGAATCTAAATCTAATAATAATTTTTCATATTTACCAGAAGCAGACACCCACACCACCAACAATATCAAGTTAATGAACCTGAGAATACGTATTCCCTAATATTTAAAGCATGGTCCATAAGTTAGAAACGATTTCGGTATGTTTTAAGGAAGATTTGCTTCGCTGTTTTGTATCTTTGCCATGTAGGAATAGAATTTAACTCAAATATCTCTAATGAACAATTAATTACTGATAATTATTTGATAACGTCAAGGGCTCTTGTTGCAGTAGCAGCTTAAGGGGTAAGATTATAACTTTCTCAACGTTAAATATCTTGTTGCTTTGCTCTGCCAATACATTTTCTTTTCAATGTCATTCACTGTTGAAAATGTTTTGAAAGCCGGTTCCTAGTTGCATCAAGGCATATCGTTTAATAGATGGGGATGAACATTATAAAGAGATTTGAATGCATGATATCAGTCCCAACTACTCAGATTACAAGATCATGTTCAGATTTCTATTGCACCAAATATTTTGCTTTTAAATATTTAAATAGTATCTTTCTCATGTGATTTTTTCCATGGGTCTCAACGAAGTATCTAATTGTTGCTGTGTAAAATTTGTGTTCAGGTCTGGATGCGTGACTTTCACTCAGAACCGACCAATTGATTCCTTCACTGCTAAATACTCTAAAGTTTCCACTTTGTAGACAACAATTAATGCGTATCCCACCACCCAGATTGGCGCAGTTGCAGGTCCCGTAAAACGATAACATGTCGAGACAAATTAGTTCAAACTGGAGACTACAAATAATATTTAAAATTGAACAAGTTGAAGGCAATGTAAATTACTTGGCATGGTGAAATCAATGACACGTAAGTTTATCATTTTGACTAGATGCATTCACATTCACCATCATTCAACAAACAAAAAGAAAAGAAATAGACGGGCAAAACACATGTTTTATGAAGTTGAGCCGGCCGACCTTCCTTCTTTATGATGAATTTTCTCTCTATGGGTCATCATGTATAGTTTGACAGTGTTATTGCTCAACATTAACATCAGTTCTTAATGTGCTATATATAGGAATATATACAACCAATATGTTGTTGGTGTACAAGGTGAACGTACAGCAGTAACACTGATGAGCAACAATCTATAATGGTATTCAATTGTTTCAACTGAAATTTTGAGAAGTTGAACAGTAGCATCTGTGAATAATATTGTAATTCAAGTTGAATCTCATGAATATCCAGTGTAAAAGGATCTGAGTAATCTAAAGAAACTATTGTCCCTTCAAATTGAACGTAGGGATCAGTTGGTATGTGGCTGGACCCTAACCACAGAGATTCCAATTAGAACACAGACTTTAATTAAAAAAGAGAAGGCTGGCTTCCATTTCATTACTGATCAGTTAGCATCCTAGGTTTAACAACATCTATACTGTTTGTAAAGAATTAAAAAATGAATCTAAGCCTACTTTCATTCCATTACAGAGTTCAATAAATATATATGGAAACGTGATACACAAATTAGTCAATTGATATACATGAAAAGTAATGAACTGAATGAGACAGTCTAAGAAGGTGTTGACAATAGACTGGAGAGTTAATTAAGGGCATGGTTATTAGCCACCGTCCATGAATCATTTGTGGGGACGATTGAATTTTGTTTCTTCGTTGATGTTAACTGTTAGGGACTGGGCCAGCCAAAGTTGACGAAGAAAATATATGAATAAAATTTAAAATTTTTTTCTAACTATTTCTTGTGAATTATAATATTTTAAATAAATTATAAATTAAGTGTTTTCTAATATTAAAATTTGCTGATTATGGTGAGTTAATAAATAATAATAAATGATGATCGTGTTAAAAATAGTATGTTTAATATTTATAGTTTATAAAGTATTTTTAAATTTTTATCTGATCTAAAATATTTATAAATACGAGATTCTATGTTATTATAAGAAAATACAATTATACTTTAATTATTGATTATAACTTTTATCTAAATGATGGGACTTGATTCTAACATTTAATATTATAAATTTTTTGTTACTTTTAACAAATATAATTATCAAAATAATTGAGATTTCAAAAATAACTGGACAACACCTTTCATGTACCCCTCACGAGCTGAATAAAATATATTAGATTACAAGTGTATAGCACTAAGAGATAGTTGGACCATATACAGGAATCAAATAAGAAATTAAGATATATAAAAAGATGGAATTAAAGGTGTCCTTGAATGATGAACAATTGGGCAACACACAGTGTAGAGACCAAAGAGAGTGAGAGTTGTTATTTATATTAACTACCGAAATCATTACTAATGGCCTCTAAGTATTGATGATAGAACAATAACGTTCTTAGCAATGATGGATCCTTTACCTAAAATCACAACGAAGCAATAAACAAAGGATACACAAAAACTTATTCACTCCAAAAACTTTGCTTTGCTTAGCTTATATTTGTCCACCTAGGAATACAAGTGCAATAGCACAATATCTAATTTTGACATAAGCTGAACCACGGAAGGGGAGACAGAAATGGAAGAGTCAAAAGAACATAGAAACGACATAGAAAAATGATATAAATTTATTGAATCTTCGGCGTTCATTTATTTTTTCCAAGGGGGCAGACAATTATTGTTTTAGCTGCCTTCCAGGCCTTCTACTGCAGTAATGCATGAAGATTAATTGAAATATGCGTACCTCAAATGGTCAAAAAGTAATCGGGGCAGCAGGCTTTAGATTTAGGGAGAAGTTCAAAAGAGAGCTTGGGACTGGATGACCAAGGAGTAAATACTTCCATTCAATTTTCTTTCCTTTTTGGACGTCTCTTCTAACTTCAATGTAAATTCATGGATGACACCGTACAGTCTCATTGTGACAGTGATAGGTAATCAAACAATTTCAATTTTAATCTATCTTTTGGCTACGAACAAATGAAGTGTCTATGGGAAACATTTTCAAATGCCAATCTTCACAGAAAAGAGACACAATTCCACAAGACATTACTGATATATATTTCTTACAGCTACAATTAGCTTACGACCTCAAAATGAACTAGAGAAGAGGAAAAATGAATGAACTTATAGAAACGCACATGTTACCATCAAAGCATGGTTCTCTGGATGACATAATGGTATATAAATATAAGAAATAACCAGGTTTTGCTATCAACAGGAAAGTAAAATTCCTGGTAATAATGTAAAAGGTGGGCATATCAACTAGTACATTCCTATTCTTGTACCCTCAATTTTTCTGATGTCTGTATGCACTAAGTATCAACAATGCCAAACTTCATTAAATATCCCCTAAATTTGTAACTTATTGCAATGAAATTTACGCTTTCTATGCAAATAAAAAAGACGTAAACACTGATGCAACAGAATACGGTTCACTAAATCGAATAAGTAAAGATAGAGAATAAGTTTGAATCACATTCACCAAAATGAGTGAGAGGTAGTAGTAGTTAGTGACTGGTGATTAAAAACTGAAGAGATGATATCTCTGACAAAACCAAATAATTCAAATTGACTAGAAGAAACAGATTTAATGAAACAAAAAGCTAGCTAATGCCCACTGCTATACACACAGAGCGTTATATAGCTTTAAATTTAACTAAATATTTGAAATCTGCAGATTAAGACTACTAAACATGAGATAGAGGCGAGGGAAAAATAGCCTTAACTTATGATTTAACCTAAAAATAATTAAAGAAAATGGAAACATGTAAAATAGTCTATCTCGAGGAATTTGGAGCTTAGGACATAAATCATTGCCAAGTGATCAATATTGTTGTTATAGCTTGCAATTATCTAAGTCGCTTCTGAAGGAAACAGAAATTATATTTTGTACAATCTCCAAGGGTCCAACTCTTACGAATACCAGCAAATGACAGATGCAAGACAGCAAGAGCTATTTCATGGAGTTCATGAAAGCACACGTGCAACTTCTAGAATAAATGCAGAATTCAGTACTAATTACAAAGTATTTGTGGAATTTCAACAAAATAAAATTGATTAGGAAGCTAAATGAACCTAGAAGGAATATTTGATACATGAGTTGCCTTTGTACAGCTCTTTTAGTTCACTTGAATCACAGAACTAGGTCGGGAACATTATGCCAAAGGAGTAATCTGGTCGTGAATGCATATGATCAACTCCTGACATAATATTTTTTAGTTGCATTTTACCATGAAGCCAATATAACTCTCCGGAACCGGTTCCTAGAGAGTTCATAAACCATCTACTATTTCCATACTGCTTTGGAATTCCTTGGAAATACACCGGCGCAGGATTAAGCTTCGGATAGATGCAACATAACACATGGTTTAACATACGCAAGTTCAGGGATTAAAATCAAACATTTCTCGCCACGGCATGCACAAACAAAACACTTTCAACCGGATCTCCGGCATCAATCAGAAACATGTCTCGGAGTCATAATCATTTGATTAAGTTTTTGTTGCAGCTGAAGTAGATCCACACATGTCAGATCGGCAACCTGTGAGAAAAATTTAGCAGGAGAATAAACCACATTCTAGCAATTATAAAAATGTAAACACATGCATAGAACCCGAAACCTACAAACTAATGGATGAATAATGGGAAACTCCTTACTTCGGTCTGAATAGTCTGAAAAAACCCTTCTTCTGTTTGCGCGGAAAAACTGCTAACCATATCAAGTCCTTCTTCCATCACTGCTTCCAATACTTTTGATAGCAGCAAATTTTCCTCTCTAAGGACACTAATCAAAATCTCTACCCCGCCTGACTATGGGTGAACCGTAACACAGTTCGTTAAACAATTACCCGATCTTGGATTTCTTTGATCAAGAGATTTGGAATGGGCAACGTTTTTAAGCTGATTTCTCTTGAGACTCAAGTATTGAATATTCCTTTTCAGGTCTTTTATATAATTCACAGCCTCGTTTATGTGATCAGATACTGAACGTTTTCCCTGTCACTCAACCAACAAAAACCCTAGATGTGTTATTATGATAATTCAAAAAAACATTAAAACACTGAGAGAGAAGGAAGGCATAGCGTTCTTTTGTCGTAATTAATTATGCAAACCTAGTTTACTTCTACTATGTATATAGTTGAGGAAAGAGGACTTAAGGTTTTTTACCTTCACAGACTCAAGAGGGAGCAATGATCGAAGTGAAGCGTGAAGCATTGACATGTGTAGTCTTCTTTGCCTTTCAATTTCCTTGCGCATGATCTTCTTGTCGATATTATTCTCACTAGTTCCATCGTCATCTTTTGCAGTAGCTATTATTTTATGTTGCTGGCCCTTTCCCATTTTGTTGCTATTTATCTCCACCGCACCCTGACCCGTGATCAGATGTTGTTGAATGCTATCTTCTTGGTGGGGATTGTAGTGGAACAAGAAATCATCACTTTGTCCAGAAGGAAACATTGAACCGAGACTATGCAGGCATTAAGGGATAACTTTTGATTGATAATGGAGTTAAAGAAATATATACGCTTGATAGAGCTTGGATGTATTTAATTCGCTGTAAGATCTGAAGATTCTCAACAATCTCTTCCTAGCAAGGTGAGATAAAGCTGATGTGGGGTACTCTTACCTTTCACCTTTAGAAATTGCAGCTCATCTACTTTCACATATATGGTGGACCGATACTGGCTGTAGCTTTTTTTTCCTTTTTTATTACCAATATATGTCTTGAAGAGTACTATTGAAGAATGATTCTATATCTTGGGGAACAAGAAGAAGAGGAGGAATTAGGTATCCTTGCAGTAGAGAATAGCGTGTATAGAGAGTGAGCAATGGTACACTTTTCAAGTACTTATCTCAAAAAAAAAAAAAATTATAATTAAATGGACGATAAACTAACGTAATAATTGAATCTAACTGCTTCAGTTATACGATGTGCAATTGACAGAAGTGATAGGTACATCGTTCGTGATTTGTTAAGCTATATATGTCTTCGAAGAGATCATTGAGATTCACTTATAAATTTCAAAATAAATGTTGATAGGGTTAGTACAAATTATGTTGTATTTATTATTTTTCTTTATTTACGTATATGATTTAGATAACACGTCTTGCACGAGGAGATACTCAACAGCAGAGTATCAAGGCAATGATCCTGGGGACACCAGCTCCCGTATATTTTATAAATAATCCATGGCTTAGAAAAGATTTGATTTGCTTCGCTGTTTCGTATCTTTGCCATCAAAAGATTGAAATTATGACTCAGTTGCAGGGGCAGATTAATCAGTGAGTTTATGACTTTCTCAACTCAAATTCCAACAAAATAACTTGTTCCTTGCTCACCCAATACATTTTATATTGAGATCTCATTAGAAATAGAAAATCTTTTTGATAGTCCGTTCTTCTTTGCATCAATTCTTATTATTTCATGGATATGGATGAAATTACAAATAGGCTTCAATGCATAATGCCAGCCCCCAACTCCAGTTATTACGGGATCCTGTTCAGCTTTGTGTTGGACCAAAAATCTTTCTCATGTTTGGCATGGTTCCTAATGAATTAAGGATCTAACTATTGGTGGGTGAAATTTGATTACATGAAATGAAATCGAAACAGTGTGTTCAGGTCTTAATAGATGTTCCTTCAGTAGAATTTTCCACTTTGAAAACAGCAATGAATGGGCGTCCCACAGGGGAGTTAAACAGGTTCCATGTATTAATGCTTTTTAATGCTTTTTAGGTTGGTGCACTAAATAGGTGTATAACTTAAATTATTAATTATATCATATATTAATATTTATTTAAATTAAAAAAATATTATATTAAATAATATTATTAACTTAAATTAATTAAAAAAATTAAATTCAATCTTTTTCGATTTTAACATATCGAATTTAACATATCGAATTCAAAATAAATCTTAAAATTATAAAATATTTAAAATTAATTAAGTAAAAGGTGAACCACTATATGATTAATGTTGTAACCATTGGCATGTGATAGTTATCTATTGATTCACCATCATTTTTTGACAAATGAAGAAAGGAAATTAAAATAAACAAGCAATGGTTCCGGAAAATACTGATTAGGAGATAGAAATCTCTATGCAAGACATGATAACGTACAGTTATGTAATTTAGGAACCTAATATAAAAGCTAAAAAATTCAGAAAATGACTAAAATTCTCATTCTCAAAAGCTTATGAAGTCTGCTCCTGGCTTGAATATCAAAATAAATGCATTTAGCAAACAATTCTAAAATCAATTAGTAACGAAAAATAACTCATTATCTGCCATAGCTGACTACAATATATTATGAAAGACGATTTAGAGTTAATCCACAACTGATTTCTAAGTCTTCAAACACTCCTCACAAAATTTATTGAAACATAGTATAATTTACATACTCCATGTTAAGCATAATATAAAATGTTTAAAATGTAAGAGATCGATATTCTTAAAAATTATATGGGTTTCCATTACATACCAAAAACCAGGTCCAAAATGTTCGGTAATACATTTGAGACAAAATGTTGTCATTACAGAACTCGACTTTCCTGCTTTAGTTCATTAAAGCCTCCAAGAGTGAAATTGGTTTGGTGTTTATTGAGTTCAAATTTCATGTGTGTGGTACAAATTTCAGAAGGTGGAGCACTTGAAATTGCTACTAGATAGATTATCAGCCAAATTATTCGCATAATTTAGTAACCACGATATCTCTAAAAAGCTTAATTTCTCTAGAATTATAACAACAGTAAGATAGGTGGCCTCAACGCAATAACAGAAGTATCTATTTAGCTAGCTTTAATCTTAAATCGACCAAATTTGGGAGCGCAGTCATGGCAGTAATACTAAACTTTGTGGTCTATAGGCTTGCACTATAAATAAACCGATCATCCACACGAAAACTATATATCCATCTATACCTTAGCTCAATCAAAAATCAAAAATCAAAAATCAGTATTAGAGAAATCACTTGTTCTCCAGACAATTCAAAATTTAAACCTATTATGTGAGGGTCTAATGTTTGTATTTAAAGGCAATCACAAAAATAATTAGTATTAAAGAAACTGCTCAATCTAACAGGTTAAATGATCACATTGAGGCCTAACATCAGTATTTAAAGACAAATCTTAATTGGAATAAAAGAAATTACTCATTTAAAACTGTCAAATAAATGTCTAATATTAATTAGTATTTAAGGATCCTCTCATAAAATGCACGTGGATGCACACAAGCATATGGAATTCAAATAGAAGGCTTTGGTTATAATACCATGTTAAGAAATCACTTAATTAAAAACTTAAAATATATGAATAAAAATATAATATCAGTACATAAAACCAAAATGAATTTGTACAAGAATTTATCATCACAAATTTATCAACGACTGGATATGCTTGAATATATATGTATGCTTCTTTTATCATACTCATTCACTTAACTTCCAAATAATAAATCTTGGGGAAAAGGTTATGTAGGAGGAAAAAATATATGTATCAGTGCACTTTCAGTGACATTAATAAATTCAAGTATTCTTTTATAACTTGCAGCTTCTTCCCAAATAAATAGATTTCCATGGTAATGAAAATGAATTGAAGGGGTTGTATGAAGATAAAACAAATACATATATAAGTGATCCGTTGCATGCTCTTGTGCACTCATAACTGCATGCATGAAATGTAATACTATTGTGTGCGTCTAGTTTGTTAGTTCACTTAATTGAGAAGGACGAAATGGAACTCTAGTAAAACCCACTTGGACATCCTGTGTTGAATGAAATAGACAGCAGAAATTATTTGCTAAGTGTTGTTAAATATTTCCCTTCTTTCCAAAGGTGTTAGAATAGCAATGACGCATTGTTACAAAGGTTCTAACACAGACTTATTCTAATTCATATGTAATTCACATCGAAATCAGAAGGCTGTCGATCGTACTTTGTTACTTGGAATTTGTCGACGATCATGGAATCACTTCGGTTACTTTCTTTTGAAGAGCATGTAGATCGATACATGTCGGATCACTTACCTGTAAAATCAGTTTAATATATGTTATATCGTTCTTACACTTCAGAATTAGAGTGTACTAACAAGTACTAATTAATTAAACAATTGTACCTCAATATGCATAGTGAGAAGTAACATTTGATTTACTTTCGTGGAGACACAGCTAACTACATCAAGTCCTTCTTCAAGCAGTACTTCAAGCACTCTTGATACTGGAAAACCTTCTTCTCTAAGGCTGCTGCGGATTGCAACCTCGACGCCCCCTAAACATGGATTGATCACTACAACGCTGGGCAAATTGTTATTTGAGCTTCCAGTACCGTGGTCGGAAACACTCAAATCCGACTGCTTTTTAAGCTCATCTCTTTTTTCACTCAGTTCAGTGATCCTGTTCTTTAGATCTTTGACATAATTCACAGCACCGTTCATTTGATCGGACATCGAACGCTTTCCCTGAAACCCAAATCAACATAACCCTAAGGTCAAAATTATGTAAACACAGAAATCTGCACCCTGAAGTCAAAAAGAAAGAGAAACTAATTGTTTTTACCTTGATGTATTCTAGGGGGAGTAGAGATCTAAGCGATGCGTGAAGGGCAGCCATTTCTTGCCTTCTTTGCTTTTCTATGTTCCTATGAGCCATCTTCTGCTCGTGGTTATCACTAGTATTCTCATTGTTGCCACTGACTGACCGCTGGCTTTTTCTACCTCTCTTGGTATGACTGCTGCCATCCATTGAATTATGTGCCAAGATTTGATTCTGTCGGATAATACTTTGCCGGTAGGGATTAGACGAAAGCTGCTGTAACAGCAGTTCATTGCCTTTGGTGGGAAGGAACTACAGGAAACATAAATTAGACAAAGATAATGCGAGTCAAGATTTCTCTCAAGGTGGCAATGACGGCAAAAAGGAGGAGATACGTTTGTTGGGATGTGAAATCTTCGATGGGCCTAAGATGCCAATATTTCCTTTAGTTCAAATCATACAAGATGAGAAAACAACTAACCTCACCGGCTCTAGTCAAAATTGCTTGTGGGCAGTGTAAATATTTTTTTATTCTTTCGTGGTTTATTGGTTATCGTTAAAAATTTAGAGATCCTCATTTGGTAAAGGAATGCAAGTATTAAGCATGAATGATCTGGATAACATTTGAACTTGGTAAAATGAAATGGATGAATATTTTTACTTAATCATAGCAGGTGTTGTTATAATTTAAGCAAATATTACTATAAATTTCGTATGTACTGATCTTAGAGTAAAATTAGTTTCCATTATAACGTATACTAATCCTAATAATTATCCATTTAATCATCAATTTTCTTCAATCATTTCATACTTAAAGTTGAACTAATTAATTATTATTCTAATTAGAGCTTGTCACATGTTAGGTTTGAGTTTGACTCGACCCCGTAAGGTGATTCAACTAAACAAAAACAAGACAAGGACATTTTGGACTAAAGTATTTGTCTTGATCAGCATGCATCACATGGTGTTCTTCTGCACATTGTTTAATCATACTGCCTTACCATCTTAAAGAAAAGCACCCTCTTACCGATATTCAACAACCCCTATCCAATTCACATACTTTTCCTCGTTTCGTTTTTAAAGAAACAGTTTTAACCGGATGTTTCTAATGTGTAAGCAATCAAAGTAACCATCAAATATTCTTATTGTGTGCTTCTAGATAATGCATTTGGTTGGCAATTGAAATTTGCTCAGGGGATAGCTAACACAATAGAGCAAAGAAAAAGATAATGAAAAAATGTATCTCTTTAATTGCTCATTAATGTTGATGTTGGTCAAAGGTTTTGATACTGATCGGAGGAGTACATAAGAATTCAACTTTGTTTGGCATGGTGGTTGGTAAGACACGATAAAGAAAAGGCCGAAATACCTACAGTATCACGAGAATATCTCCAAACTAGAATAGAAATCTCATATTTTATTCCCATTATACCATATATATAATTGGAATTCGGCAAACAACTATTATAAAATTTATTATAATGCAAAATAGCAGGTAAACATGAGCAAAGCTTGCCTAGCTGCTCCATTTGGGGGTTATTTCAATAAAGAAAAAGTTAAGAACAAAACAGTTAGGTCATTTGTGCTATGAATTGATTCTCTGAGATTGCTGCATAAGAATAATGATGCCAAACTACTTCAATCCTGGGTTATTATTCCTACAAATATTGTCCGGTGGCTGTATACAGCCATATTATTACCATCTTCTCAAGGTAATGAATAAGCTAGTCCAATATATTGGGAGCAAGTAATACTTTCGTTTGAATTATTCAAGCCTGTATATACTTATACATCTCTTTCAACTTGATAATTTTCTTTTTATTTTTTTCCCATGGTAATGCGAACGGTTTAAACTTTAGAGAGCTTAGACCAATATTCCCTAAAGTAGGTATCTTTTGCTCTTATTTCCCCGACTGACAAAAGGAAAAGCGTAGGAGACATGCTGTCCATAACTCAGTGGCCTAGTAGGCAAATAATATCTAACCTGGAACTCAACAGGATGTGGTTCTCGTTTGAAGTTTGAAATGCATGGGACCTGGTAGCGAAACAAGAAAAGCCACAGCTGGATGTTCGTGTCTTAGAAATATCCCGAATTCCTTGGTTGGCGGAGTTAATTGCTCATCTGCGGAAATAGTAACCCCACCCCAGCGGGGATGGTTCGTCATCATTCTGCTTTTGGGGCTCAGGCCAAAATTTTTAAAAATTTCTAGAAAGGACTTGAGAATATGCACAGAAGCAGCTTCAATTCATAGAGCCTAATTTACGCCATGCAGTGAGATGTGCGATTTATCCATGTTCCTAACAATGCAACAGGTAAAAAAATTTAAAAAAAATAAATAAATCATCATCCACATCAATGTCGACATCAAAGAGAGCACTTGATACGCTCTTTGTTCCAACAAGATGTTCTGTCATTTCAAAAACATGAACAGACCATCATTCTCAACAACAGCGAAAGAACTGTATTTGAAAATTACAGATCAACTGCCAAGTATTGGAATGACCTGCGTGTGCAATAATTTCCTTTCTAAACTTTATAAAAGCTGCAGATTAACTGCATAGATGTACAACTGCTGCATGCATAAGACAACGTTTTACAATAGAAGTAGGAGTATAAATCAAAAGAACTGAAACGCTGAAATCCTGTACCTAGCTATACTGAAATATATATTTCAGATAAGAGTTCGCTTTGAAGGACAAGAAAGGAAAAGAACAAGAAAAGAAACTTCTATATCTTCTTCCCTCAGACTTCAATACTGCATAAGAGACTTCAACAAGCAACTTCAGCCCGTGCATGTACACATATACTTCCAAAAGCACAAGAGAAGAAAAGGAGCCATCTTTGACGTTCCAAGCACACGGTACCTAGATAGTATCCTCAAAAACTGTTCAGAAGATCCTTCGTTGCATCCAGAGAAAAGGATTAAAAGAAGCCAAGGAGGAATAACTAAAAACCTTGAGCGTTCTAACAAACATGCCTTGCTTCCTCATCATTCCATATAAATGACACCTGATTAAGAAACATGCAACAGAATTCCTTCTGAAAATCTCTTCACCTAACATGTTTCATGGTGGATTACCATTACTGTTGGCCTCTAAAAGAACTATGAACAAGACTTGGTGAGTTACAACCCAACAACTCCAAAGTGGAAAAATGATAAAAGAAGAAAAGAAGATTATGAGAAATGATTGATGTTCTGTAGCCATAGAATCTTCCAAAATAAGAAAATAAAACAATTTAATCTGACAAGAGGAATATATAAAATCATACGCTGGTTAAATATACTTGGGAAGTTGCATTGACCATCAGAATTTGTATTCAATATAGGGTGAAGCACATTCTCATTCTTTACAGGTAGGACTTGTGCAGGAAACATATAAGAAATATAATCCCTCTAAGCACGGTAGAAAAATATTAAAGAGTTAAAGAGCCACATGGGTCAATATATACACAAATTTTATTCTTATAAATAATACACGTACATATCAATCATGCATAAGGAGCAATAGATAATATTCCTATCAAACATCAACACATCAAATTTGTTTGTCTTTCAGCACAGTTTAAAGATTTCTAGGATTTATTTCACAAAGTCTATGGCCAGTAGATCATTTAATAATATGTTAAAGACATAAAATTACATCTTTATGATATGGCATTACCTCAGCTATAAATATCCTTGATAAAAGAAAATTTTAAGTAGAATAATCATATCACGTCAGTATAGGTGATGTGATAGGATCATTCAATTATTAAAGTAAAAAAAATTTACTCATTAATAGTGAATAAAAAAAATTAAAAATATATCTACTTTCAATTAACATGGTAAGAAAAATCAATACGATCTATTTTTAACTTTATTTATCTATTACTAATAAATAAATATCTTTTTTTTAATAATTAGATGATTCTATTGCCTTATTTATACTGACATGATAGAACTATCTCATTTAAAACTTTCTCCCTTGACAGTTATGCTTACATATTCTAGGGCCACAACACATTCAGCCAGTTGGTGGTGCAACATATCTACCTTCTTGCTATATTAATAACTTTGAAAACCATTTGAATTAGAGAGAGAAGATGTAAGGTTATTACATTTTTCACAGTACAATGAAAGCAAGAGTGCACAGGAACAAACCTGTTTAATTAGAAATTTAATAAGAATTATCACATAAGTTAAAAAAAGAAACTGAAATAATTCAATCGAATGACATAATATTGCTTATTGTAAACAAATTTAATGCGATGAGATTCACCATTGATGCAAGCAGAAAGGAACTCCTTTGCTTTGATAGATATGATTTAATTGTAAAAGGAAAGAGACATAACCAGAAGTCCGTACACAGATGGAAAGAAAATGTCACCGATGTGTATCAAATAATTGAATTTGGACAACTGTCGTATTCTACCCAAAGTTGTTCTAATTTTTTCTTTTGGAGTGATGTTACAGTGATATAGATAAGTCTCGCCATATTATGCCTACTTCTACTGCTAAAACAGTTACTGCTAACAACCAAAAATTTTCAGAAAGTTGAATTTTTCCCATGCAAATGGCGATGAGTAATGAATTTACCCTTGAGGTGGATCAGCCAAGCCAAGTGTGCGATCCAAATCGTAGATGCTGCAGAAAATGCAATCATATGCATGATATGCTGCACAAAATTCACAAAGAAAAAAACACATGTACACGAGGATGGGAATGCCCGAGATCATTTCACATTCCCGCAAGGTTTCTCAAAACAAAAATCCTGAAAAACGAGGACTATCATATGTATTCTGCAACTAATTTAAGAACAAAATAAATTCATTATTCAAGTCAGAAGTCGGATTGAGGCGGTGCAAAGGGGGAAACTTCAAACAGTTACGGATACAATGTCACTTCTCTTGGGTTAGTTTCTGTTGCAGCTCGCTTAGGTTGAAACTTGTGGGATCGTTAACCTGTGAAATAGACATTACAAATGAAGCTAAGCTATGTCCCAGCTCTAATATTATTAACTTTTAAACGTGCTTAGACCCTAACTTTAGCAATCAATGATAATCAGCAGTACCTCACTCTGGATGGTGTGAAGTAACCTTTCATTTACTCTGGTGGAAACACAATTAACAACACAAAGCCCTTCATCATGTAGTATTTCCATTAATCCTGATAGAGGCAAACCTGCCTCGCAGTCACTGCAACTATACACGATCTCGATACCAAACACGGACTTGCGGACAATGATGGAGCATGGAGATATGTCATTATCCGGGCTCCCGATTTGAGGGACTACTGCAGGAGTACCCAAATTAGACAATCTTTTTATTTCATCTTTCTGGACACCCAGTTCTTTTATCTTCTTCTCAAGGTGTTTAATATAATTCACAGCCTCGTGTATCTGATCTGATAACGAACGCTTTCCCTAAAATACACCATAAACATAATTCTAATGTTAATAATCATGCTAGCGAAAAAATTCATTTCTGAAGCCCATCACGGTAGCCCTCTCTTCCCCTCAGCGCACACTCACAGAAGGAGAGAGCGCAAGAGAAGGGAAGAAGAGAGAACTGTTCCCAGAATTCAGGAGGAACAGAATTGTAGTGATGCCCAGAGGTTACTGTTGAGACTTAATAGCAGAAACCATCTTTTTCACTAAATTTCTGGCAAGAACAGAGGCAAAAGAAAAGAAAAGTAAAAAAAATATGGTTTTTTACCTTGATAAATTCAAGAGGGAGTAGAGATCGCAGCGTCGCACAAAGGGTGGCCATTTCTTGCCTCCTTTGCCGTTCAATATCCCTATGCATCATCTTCTTCTTGTTGTTGTTGGTATTATCACCAGGAATCTTGTCATCGTCCATACCGCATATTTTTCGCCTCCGGCTTTTTCCCATATCATCAGTTACATTACTGCCATCCACTGAAGCATGCCCCAAATTCCGATCCTGGGGGATTTTGTGCTGCTGGTGGGGATTAGGGGAAACATTGAAAATCAGCTCATCGCCTGTGCGAAAAGGAAACATCGTGCAGAACGAATTATTAAGATTTCAAGCTGTTGTCTCTTAAAGTTGGTTATGGAGGAGATACGTTTGTTAGGGTATGCGATCTTCTATGGCCCAAATATTCCAAGATTCCCTGCAATTTCCTCAGAAAAAAAACAAGCTGAGATAAAAATTGACCTAACCGGCCATAGTTAAAGCTAGTTACATATTGGGCACTGTTCATATATACAAAAGTGACCCACTCTCGTGCACTCACATTTGGTGGACCAACACTTCAACTTAAGCCTCTATTAATTACACTAATAAAATGCATGAATGATGAATATGAGTTTTCACCGTCCAATTTACAATCATGTAATTTGTCTAACATTGATCGATTGGTGTTGGATTTTAGTTGACTATGACGTGAAACACTAATCAACATCAATACACGACACCACGGCCAAACTTTATTTCCTTCTTAATGTCAACTATGTCGATGTCTGAACCATTGAATCAAGCAACGCTGTCTGTGCAGCATTGAATTTCCCACGTGGTGTGCTGTTTCTCGTGATTAAAATAATGGTCCATGAAAAAGTTTCAATTACTATGGAACAAACGTGGGCCATTGAGAAAGAAAAATAAAAATAAAAATAAAAATAAATGCCATACAAAACAATAATAAGAAAACTTGTTATCCTCTCTTTTCTTAGTCAGTTGCTTAAATTTTTTAGAGAAACTTTCCTTTTTTTTTTTTTGTTTATAATATTGATCGGTTGAAATATAAACTTCTTACAACAATAACACAAGAAACGAAAATGTCTCTTTTGCATCATTTTCTTTCCAACTTTTGGAGAACCAAATTATTAAAGCATTAGTGGTCCGAATTAAGTAGCTTAAAAGAAAAGTTTTACTTTGCACAGTGCATGCACCGATCCAGAGTTTGGGAAAAAGCAAGAGAAAAAGCAGGCAAACACCCACTCATATGGTGTCCAGAAGATAGCAACACAGACACAATCTGTTTTATTACCAGTGCATGTGTCTGTTTTATTGCCAGTGCATGTGTTGGACAGTTGTAAAATGTTTTGAGTTTGATTAAAGCAATATTATAAGATTGAACTCAATAATACATTAGCTGCTGCTTCCTATCTTTTTCCTCAACAAGTGAAATCTGCAACACATTAATTAATTCATGTGTCTAGAATAGAATACATTATATTAATGGTAGTGGTTATGATTGTGAACTTGAGATGGAGAATTGGGTATAAAAGCACTTGGATTATGAAGTTCTGGGCCGAATTAATTAAGTACTAGCTGCCCAAGTTTTAAGCTTCCTTCCCTAAACGTAGACTATGGCTGCTATCTTGTGATCAATCATTGGTAGACAATAATCTTAGTACCCTGAAATTAGAAGTTACAATACAAATCTTACTTGCACATAGCAAGTCAGTGAATGAATTAAACAAAGAGATGGTTTTAATCTAGAATGATTGTTGTACCTAACTGCTTATTATACTTTGAATAATGTTATTGTTACATGACATTTCAAATGAAGTACCCACCATCAGCCAATGAGATTACTCCATCTTCTTAAATTAGCAAGGTTTAAGTTGTTAATTAAATGGGTTAAGACAATGGTCCAAACACCAAATACATGATCCTTGAACATAATGCAGTGTGCCTGCCTCAATTATTACATACCAAGTAATTAAATTCTCCATCACTTGTGGTCCTATACTTAGAAATCAAAGAACTAAATGTCGGTAGAGATAGAGAATGACCCACAAACTCCGATGGTGGAATCTTATGATTTAAAGTAAGGTATAAACTTTTAGTATGAAATATTATTACTTTTATTTAAACTTTAACTATTAGATTGAATAATTAATAATTTAAATCTTGTATTATCACTTTAAAAATTTATCCAATATTAAGATATTAAATAAAACATTAATGATTAAAAATAAATTATACTCAATAAATGTTAACTATTAAATAAATGTCAATATTTATCAACTAATTTAACTATTATATATTAAATCAGTTTAAAGCACAATAATTATATTTTCAAGTATTTTAATTATTATAAATAGATCATAATTATTATACTTTAAAAAAATTAAATATAAATGTAACAATTATAAATAATTAAGTAAAAAAAAATTAAAATCAAAATATCTCAACCTATGTACCATGCATCACTCTATTTTGTATATAATTTCTTGCAATTTTATGGGTTTTTTTTCTATTCTCATTTTTGGATAAGATAAACAATAATGTTAAGAATAATAACACATAGATAGACTCAGCACACTTTAAAAATTGAACTGTAATTCATATACAGTAAATTAAATAAATTTTTAAATTTCAGAGATGTGAAAAATATTTTATAATTTTAAAATTTTTTTTTTAAGTGTGATGAGATAAATATCATTTCTCTAATGTTAAGTAAATATAATATAATTAACTAGTCAATGGTGATGATTTATGGGTGTAAATATAGTACTAGCAGAAACCCTACCTAACAACCAATCTAATATACTAAGGATTTTATTCCTCTAGAACATTTATTAAAGCGATTAGCTGTACCAAATTAATGTAATTAATAATGGGAAAATCCCATTAAGGAATCCTTAAATCTTTTGGGTTCCATTGACAAACAAATTTGAACAAATCAAGAGATTAGAGATATGAAGGAATCATTGAAGCTAAAGCATCAATTCAAGTAGTATTATGATATTAGTATGAAGATACTGTGAAGGTGGACCGGGCCCCAGATGATTTTATTGTTCAATAAAATAGATTGTGTGATGATCTGATCAACCGTCCACTGGAGCATAAGTTATTTACATCATGCGTTTAGGATTTGCTGACCATGAACTGGTACGGCTCAACATGCACTAGGATATAACATATATACAGAGGCTATTAGTCAGATTCTTGAGGAATCTTCGAAACTCTGTATTTTTTTATATGCGTAACGAGACAAAAATTGGTAGGTTTTTTATTGGTCATTTGCAACTTCTCTTCCTTTCATCGCAGCAAGGAGAAGGGAATAGAATCACAGGCCTTCCTGGTTAAGCAAAAAATGGAACTTCATATAAACCCAAGTTGACATTCGAACTTGAACAGAGTTACCATTAGCCCAACTTTGTTCTTTTCAAACCCGTATGTAATTGGGTTGTTGATCAAAAGAATCTAGTTTTTTAGCCCATTTATGTTATAACCCAGATTTCAAATTTCTTATATTTAAAGCTATTAATTTAACATTTGAATAAAATTATTTGACTCTTTTTTAGCTACTCAAACACAAATAATTTTGTTACTTTGCAAAACATTAAGACTAAAACCAAAATTCTTTTGCAAACAAAATTTCAAAATCTAACAAAATTGATATTATAGTCACTGAAACTCGAAGAACTTGAAAAACCCCTAATTTTAGAATAGGTTTCAATTATAATTTTTGTAGTTTGGATTTGATTGATGGTGATGAAGAATATGAAACTATTAGCTTGTGAAGAAGATGATGAATAGTACTTCTTCGATTGATTTTAAATGTTACAAACTCATTAAAGAAGATAATCCTCAATAAAATTCATCAAAAAATTCAAGTACTAAAATTATCTCTCTTGATAAATTTTAACATTTGATTTTTTTTTTAAATTCATTAAGAAAATATTGTTCATCATCTTTTTTACCAACTTTATTATTGATTTGTCTATAAATTAATCAAATCATATTTAAAATGAATAAATCATACATAAAAATTTACCTAAATTTATTTCTAAAGTTTTTGCATGCATTAACAAAATCTAAATCAATAAAACGATAGCATAAACAAGATATATTGCGCTTGGGATACAAATCACAGATAACAAGACTTATTACATTTGGAAGGCTTAACATTAATTTTTTGATCGAAATTGTCATTTGTTGTTACTATTTTTCTATTTGAGTTTATTGATTTGTAAAGAAGTAAACAGTATGTTTGAATTTGACAGAAATACAAAAGAAAGAAGTGGGACACTTTTGTTTAACAGCCAAACATTTAACTCCAAATATAAGCCATTTTGATCAAAACCGAGAGTAATTAAATTTTTATGATTTGTCTTGTAAATAAGATAAAGTATGGAGGCTAATTAGTTCTTCTCCCATTGAATTAGGTTGGATTCAAGCCCATCGTCAAAGGATTGACTTCGGGATGGATAGACTTTGGTGACATGACAGAATTATGGGCGAGTTTCATCATTGCTGGCTTCTTGTCCTTCAAATACACGGAAGTGAAATACATGGAAGGAAGAAAGTCAATTGGCACAGAAAAACTAAATAGTATCCTTGCTTTCAAATGCACGGAAGAGAAATGCTATTGCTTGCCAGGTCTGCTGATCATGGGCTGTAATTGTCTTCGCAATCACAAAAATACAGGGCGAACCTAAATGAAAATCGTCTTCAGCTGTATGCCTTTCACAACTACCGCTTTCAGAATTCAAGTTCTTCGAAATATTAAACATTTCTTGTAATCTTCAAACAGATCTGCCGTCAGTCCTGCGGGTGGGTGGTGGATGGAGGAGAGAGAGATATGGACAGGTAGGTTGGCTGCCCATCATAGATTAATCTTCAACATTAAGAGGAACTAGAACAAACAACAGATAACTAATTCTATTATTACCTCTCGCGATAAAACAATAAAATTGGAAACTTGTAGCTGAAAAGTGTGAATTCAAAGAGATGAGGAAGCTGAAACACCAGTGGAACACGACATAGACTATAAAATCAAAGTTTCCATGCACATGTTGTATTGAATTCTCTGCTCAAAGCCTAGCCGTATGTCACATATTGTCATCTGTATTATGTAACATGAAGTATCACACTAGTGGGGAATCAATCCCAACAACGGGAATTCATATGAAAACAAAAACCACTTAAATCTATATTGATAACATGTGACCAAAACAAAATCTTCTACTTGATGGATTATGTTATCAAATTGCATGTGAATATCAGTTTTCGTAAAGCAGTAAAACTGTTAAAGCACATAAAACATGCAGCTCTATTCTGTCAGCTTAAAGTGATGAAGCCTCTGCCAAAAGACTCCGCGCAATCAAATGAGGTATGTATTTATATGCTTCTGGTGCTAGAATGCTATAATTTCTGGAAAAGAAGTTCCACCAAGTAGAATGTTGTATAAATGCCAAGTGGAAAAGTAAGGAAAAACAATCTGTTTACCTCAATTTGGAGGCAACACTAATTCTTGTCAACATATAACAATGTTAATCTAGCAAGCACTCCTTGAACTTCATATCTTTTATGTCTCACCAAACACTGGGAAATTTAAGGATTGCATTTTCTGACCATATTTTCTACCTTTACAAGGATATTTTATATATATATATATATATATATAATTCTGTTCCAATGAAAACGATATTAT
>CP135533.1:3367061-3381108 GCA_032402905.1 Khaya senegalensis
GTTTATTAATTTTTTTTAATAAAATTCATAAAGAGACATTAAGTAAAAAATTAAGAATAATTTTATTTAAAAATTAAAATTTTAATTTTAAATATAAAAAAAATTGAAATTTGTGCTATAAATATAAATAAATTTAAAAATTAAATTCTTTTTTATATGTATACGAATCAAAACTATAAGTATATAAGACGCTGGTCCCAATAAGGAATAACAGAACTTTGTCCACATTGCTAGTGACCCAGTTGATTATATAAAAAGATTTCAGAACTAACAGAGTGGAAGTAAGAAAAACAGAACACTCTTCTCTCAAAGAAGCACTTTCTAGAGAAGTATTTGATGAATGTTGTCTCACCTTAAAAAGGTAAAATAAACATAAAATTCCAAAGCTTTCCTCCCTCCCTAACAATGTGTTTCTAGAAAGCAATCTGAGTACCTCTCAGCCTCCATATGTGTTTTTGTATATTTCAGTTAAACAATACAAAATGGGCAAACAAAAAAAAAATCATTTTTAACTATTTAGAAGCGCTTTTGTCAATGCCATTGGCACTGTCAAATGCATCTGAGCAAGGTCATTGCAGCATGAATATAGCCTATACAAAACTAAAACAACAACAACATAGTTTAGAAAAATTATAATGCTTGTAGATATGGATTAACTTTCTGTCTTCTGGAATATAATTGTAGTTTCTACTATATATATATAAAACAACAACTGATAATTGCAAGTTTAGAGCAAAGCACTGAGGACAAATCCCAGAATTACATAGACAAACCATCTGGGGACTTGTCGTTGATTTGAAGAAGAAGCACTATGGCACAAATTGAATCCATACCAGACATCACTAGGAATAAAAATGTTGTAGTAAAATGTAACAGCTCTCGAATTATAACCATAAATCTCCACACTCTCTGGTTTCCAGCCATCAGGTCCACTTCGATACAAATACACATAGCAGATTTGATATGCACATGGTCCGTTTATCTGAAATGTATCAGATGAACACCGCTCGAATGTCCTCGTAGATGGATCATCTAGTCTTGGTGCATAAATCTGATTACGTTTCAAAAAATACTATAAGCATCAAAAATAAATGCTAAACCTAGCCAAGATACTCAATTGAATTTCATTTTCAGAGCCAAATGAATGCAGTCTATCAACTGATTGCTTTCATGTATATTTAACGATCTATTTGGAACAAGAACACATATTTGACATAGGTCACGAAAATCCAATCCAAAACCCCCCAAAAATAATGAAAATTTCCTTAGAATTTCGATTTAAGCTCTGGCCAGGAAAGTTTAGACATACATTTGAATCTAAGAGATTCTAATTGTTGCAACTTTGAGCTTTTTTTCAGAGCATTTTGGTACTGTTGAAAACGTTTTCAAGTAGGCAAAATTGTTTTTCTTTATTATAGTGTTTGGCTGAAATAAACAAATTCTTTGCTAAAGAGCAAATGAGCATTTGGCAAGAAGCACCTTTTAGGAGCCTAAAAGCATTTTCTTAATAAACACACTTTTATATCAGAAAGCATTTCCTCAAGAAGCAAATGTTTGGGAAAAAACCTCTGACAGAAAGCACTCTCAAATACACTCCCTATCAATATGACCTAGTAGCCATGAAATTGTAAGAAGATCATCGATTCTGCCTTAGACACTGCATCAATTCATTAGTAACTCCACTCAATTGAAGTTATAACCTAGAATATCATTAAATTATAGATTACTTTCTGCTTAAGCCAACAGAAATATAATGAAATTACAATCTAAACACACAATACCTCTAAAAATCAAACCATTATCGATTCATCTCTAACTTTCCGCCTAAGCATTATTTTCTAGCCTACAAACCGAAGCAATTAAAGGTTTCCCGGCGAACCTGATTGCCATAAGCATCGCCAAAAGCGATACTGATCTGATCTCGAGTGTACTTGCTTGAGGAACAGCTCGTCGTTATAATCACCGTATAAGAACAGCTACGTAGATTCTATTTTTGATACAAAAGAGAAAGTAAAAACAATTATTAGAAATTAAAAATATCAAATAACGATAAACAATTAACTTTCTACAGAAAAATCATTCGTACCTGAATATAACTATCGTTAAAAGATTCGAATGCCCTAGGCTCAAGCTGGAAGCTCGTCGTTTCGGCTTCAGAGAGGGTAAACGTTAACGCGAATAGAAGCAGGAAGGAAGCTGCGATCTTTTTCTTCTTAAACATCCCCGACAAGAGATTAAACGAAGGAGGATAGGCTTAGCGCTGGAAAGTTTGGCGGGCGTGAATGAAGAGCGTGAGAGCCTGTCTCTCTTTATGCGCGTAAATAAAATCAAGTGACGAAGTTTCTGATAGTCTGATACATTCGAGGGCATATCCGTCTTTTTGAACATTTTCACAATGAGTAATCACAGTATTGAGAATCGAACACTAACATTGTCTCGGCTTTTTATTAACGAATGTCATATGAGGTGGGCGGTATGGGCCGGGCCGCATAAATTTAAGCCCATACAGTTAATATTATTAATTTTTTTATTTAATATTAAAAATTAAATTATAAAAAGAAATAATCAATTCAATGGTATTCTTCTGTAAGAGAGATTGACTTAGTCACATAGCTAGTTCTTTAACAAGGTGCATCATGGGCTAAAACGCCCCACGGACAATCATCCTTAAGAAGAAATTTGTAACATATGGGGAGATCGATTATGGGCCGATATAGCCTTAGAACGACATACATCTGTCCCTTTCAAGACTGGAATTTTTTATATGGCGACGTGTAAGCGTTTGGGTCTGCAACTCCAAGCAGAGATTCCTTGCTGCTTTTTGCGCATGCCTTTACCGGATGGCAAGGCCCACCATTAATATTTGCCAGGATCTTTAAATGCTGCCAGCAGTACATTACGCCGCCAATCATAGTATAGTTTTGTTCATGGTTTAATCCAAAACCCGAGGACAGTTGGTATGGCAGGTTGGTAGCTATTGATCTTACTGGTAATTTGCATCACTTGAAACAACTAGTTGTTTAAGTAACTTGATCCTCCAACGGGAAAAGAACAAGAGAATGCGAACATGAAACTCCCAAATGATTTGCCAATGGCAGTATCACTTCACTGATAAAAAAGTAACCCATCTGCCTACAGGCAGTAAAGCGATATGAATTTCTGAGTCTTCAATCAAAGAATTACATCTGTAATAGAGCATGTACATAACAGCAAGAATAACGCACATAAGAAAGAAATTCTAACCCTAAAAGTTTCATAGTCTCTGTATATCTATCCATTGCAGGGAAAATTCTACTGCACCTTTATGTATTGATACTGGATTGGCATGGAACACGAGGTAATCTTCATCATCGATCAAAAAGGTCCAAAACAAAACAGACACCATTGCAGTTCCTTCATTAACCATCAATATTTGTTTTATTACCACTTGAATCCCCACTCTTCTTGCTCCTTGAATCTCTTTAACACCTCATCAATGGCGACATCAAATGCATCTCTTATTGTTTCTAAACCCCCTCGGGATTTTGCATACACAAATTTGGGTATGTATTCAATCACTTTCTCCCTCATTCTCTTTATTTCTTCTCTGCTGTAACTCTCAAGCACTGATTTTATTGACGTCGTCCCATTTTTCACTGCATTTCGGTCTACAAAAACAGAGTAACTACCCGGTTCATTCGGTAAAAACCACGGGTACTGATAATAAGCCGATCGCTTCCAGAAAAAAACCGGAATCGAACCGGCCAACATGCAGTCAAAAATTGACCTGCGCGTGAAACTATCACCTCTCGGCTGCAAACAAAAATCCGAGTCCAAAAACGCTTCGAGGATCACCGAGGTGCCATTTGAGCACTTACTCCCAGCACAATTCACGACTCGGCAGGAGCCCGACTCGTTCTTACAGTGACTCAGTAACAACCCACGGAAGTCATTCTTGACTGTGCTACGTGTCGCCCCGGCAAAACAGAAAAGAGTTGACCGCTTACGGTTCCGAACGTAGTCCTGCCATTCCAGGACATCGGAGTCGGATCGAGGGTGGAATCCAGTGGGGTAAGGTATACCGACATCAAAATAATCCCACGGGTTTCGTTCAATCACAAGGCGAGTAATGTTTCTCATACCTTGCAGGTAAATGCAGCTGGAACCCCAGTCTTCTTTCTTCGACCGTCTAAAATCCCAAGTGATTCTTCCCAACGTGAGGAAATGATCCCAGCCATCTGATCGGTTCCAGTAAGGCTGATTCCGGACCCACTTTAGCATCGTCTGGCAGTGCCAGTCACGCTCCTCGGGACTGGATTCCGACCACAGGTATTTCCCCACCGCCAGTCCAGTGTAAGCCGGAATGTAAAACGCCGTAGCGGATTCCGGGTCTAAAGTTCTGCACTTGTGGTTCAAAATCCTGTTGTGAAATATAATTTCCGACACGAACTGGTCGGTCCAGTACCATGCCGGAATTAAATTATTTGGTACCATGCCGTCTAACCCAGTTGCACTTATACCAAACCCGTCGTTCATTAATACGTCGCAACGGGAACCCCACGGGTTCAACTCGTGGCAATCTTCTAACAACTCGTGGTTAAGACTTTTGGGTACATCATACACGTAGATTCTGCCGGACTCGCATTGGTCCGATACGAGAGAGATGGAGCCCGAAATCTTGCGTGAATGCTGTTCAGCAACATGGCTAAAGGTAAAAGAAATGGGGACGGAACGTAGCATGAGGAGGAGAATTATCTGGAGACAGAGGATGGAGAGGAGGAGCCATGAACGAGGGCTGTAAAGCAAGAGACACCGATTAATCAGTGAATTAAACGAGCTCTTGCGATCAAACTCGCTACTCTTAACCCGTTTTATATGGCTTGGCGAGGGAGGCCTGGAATCGGGAATCATCAGACTATGTAGTTTGGAGATTTTTTCCGGCGTTGGATTACCGGAAAAATGTTGAATCTGTGTTGGTTTTCTCAAGGTGGATAGAAATCTCGGTCACGATTTGTTTCGGTTCGAGAATCAGAGGATTGCGGACAGCGTCAAGTAAGAGGTATTTAGTGAAACAATCAGGTAAACAGAGTTATGATGAAGGACACGTGGCTGATAATTACCCGTCTGATTGGGCGACAAACAAAGCATTGAACCTTCAATTTTTTTCCAGTGGGTCAATTCTTTGATGTGGGCGCCACTGGAAAGCTCCACTTCCCTTTATAATTGCCTGATTTGGCGCGGCGCGCTGATGTTCATCAGATAGTATTTCTAATAATAATAAAAATAAATAAATAAAATAAAAATTAACTCTTTTAACTGCTGAAATCTCTTCAAAATTAAGAAAAAATAATTACTATAATTATCAAATAAAATAAATACTTGTTACGGAAGAATAAATTCAGAAAGAAAACGGCCGTTAGTCGTGGCACCCCTTAACCAAGTCTGTACAATAATAGGACCGTCCAATAGTAATAAGCCACAAGTGTCATCGAAATCAATTGTCAATTACCAGATTCAGAGTTTCGGAATAATTTACAGCTTTCAAAAGCAAAGTCTAAATCAAACAGTTGACCCGTAACGCAAAAGCAGCCACGTGCACCGCGACGCGTGGGCCCACAACAGTGAGTCTAACACCTGTTAGATTTGAGGCGGCGGGAGCCGAACGGTGTCGTTTAAGCTAGCGGACGTCATGGTAATTATAAAATGTAGTCCAGAGAGAGAAGCGGCGTCCGACGCGGCTAGATAGCTTGCTGTATTGATAGGGGTGAGGTAGTGTGTGAACCGTTTGGCGCCATGGGGACCAAACGCCGACAAAAATGAATTGTCGTTTTGAAGATCTGGTCTGTAATTGGACACTTGGCAAAATCTTTGTGGTGAAGGATTTTAAAGTATGTTTCGGAAACTCGGAGCCCCGATTGTTCCACATTTTGAAGAAATCGGGCCCCGATTTGATTGAGGATTTAAACATATCACATGTATCGATGTGCTTATCTCAGCTACAATAAACAGTAACCGCTTTACACGTCACTTACCACGTGTTTGCTACCTTGATTTTTGGGAGGCCTAAGCGTCCCAGGCGGAACGAAAGACATTAAATTTAGTTATTGGCTTCTTAATGTCGGTGCATATTAATGCATTGTCTATCAAATCTAAGTGATTGAATAGGATATTAACGTGTGATCATTGTTTAAATACGTTGGAGGGTAAAATTGTTGATCCAAATATTCATAAATTATTAAAAAATTAATTTGACTATGTGCGAACCAATTAGGGTTAACATTTTTTTTAGTTAGAAAAAAAAATATAATTATATTTGATCTCGATTTTATAAACAAATTTGAAATAAAAATGGTCTCTCAAATTTAATATTTTTTTAATTTATAAATTTAATAATTATATTTAAAAATATAATATGGATTAAAAACTTATAAGACTCGACTCAATTAGTTCAGACTAAAAAATAAAATTATATTTGACCTGTAGTGTAGTCATTACTGATTGTAATGCATAATGCATATTGTTTATGGCTTGGACTTACCTTTTATTAGTGGGTATTTGATTACTTGATACCAAGAGTGTCTTTGATATCACTCTTTCACTAATTTAATTGTATCACTGTTTAAAGTTGTGTTGTGCTTTTGATTGAGTAGTCCTGACTCCTGATTGATTCTAAGATGTACACCGCCATGGTTTTGGAATAAATTGGGTTGTGGGGTGCTTTAAGATGATCATTAGTCCTTTAATGGGCAATAAGGCATGTTCATATTAACTTTTTGTTCTTAAAAGCTATGTGATGGAATGTGCACAATCTTTTTATCTTTTCCTTTGTCTTGTTTAACATTTGTCGTTTGCCTTAAATCATTGCGTTGTGGATGTTCTTACTCCTACTTGGAATCCAATGATGCTTTTAAGTTTCTTTCTAGTTGAAGCTTCATTTTCTTATATTAAAATGCATCAATATTCCTTCTTTCTTCGGTTGTAGGACTTCCCACAGTAGTTTAAGCTTATTGTTTCTTTAGATAATTATTAAGTTCAAGTTGGCATCAAAATGCAGTTCAGTTTCTTGAATCAGAAAAGAGCAAGAAATATGATGCAAGTAGGGAGGACAGGACAACATCATCCTCGAATCAGTCCAAGGCTTCGTTTAGTATTATGGTAAGGTGACTTTTAAGTCTCGTCTACACTAAAATAAAAGCACTGCATGTTATTATGTCAAATAATAATGAAAAAACGAGCAAGTCCCACTAGAAATACTTCAAACCTAAAGAAGCATAACTAGAGGGTCCACGAACAGCCTCAATAATCAAAACAAGCCATGTTAAATTGAACCCAGATTTGTATCATCCACCTATCATAAGAATGATCAGCACATGCATGTACAAATTCCAGTTCATTTAGCACGTCCAGAAGCAAACATGGATACAAAAAGTTGGGACAAAGATTATAACATCTATGTGATTGAGGAATATGCAGTGAAGCTGTATCGCCTTTGCCACTCTTAATGTCATCAAATCTTCCATGCACATGCTACCAGTATAAAATGAGAGGCAAATCACATAAATAGCTGCATAAACCATCATTCAACTCACTCGATAGCCAAATTCTTCCAACTTATAAGATCACATATCTCAGTTTGATGATCAACATCAATACAACTGCCCTTGCAGCAAGCAGTGTGTGCGCGCGTGCATGTAGTGGAAGGAGGTTGGGTGACAGATTAAAATATCAATCTCAACCAAGCATTGGCGTTTTATTTAATTGAATTATAAAAGTAGAAGGATTTCCAGGTTTGGAGGAAAGAAACCATTTATGTTCACACTCAGGAAGAAAGGGTAACACTAAGGTTCACATTTGACGAATCATACTTTAGATTGGGAAGAAATATGATATCATTGTTTTCTTTTGAATTCTATCATATTACATGTTGGAACAGAATCTGTCAGGACTATTTCAGATTAAATCAAGTACTTTAAGATTAAACCCAGCTGAAGTCTAACCCTAATGTCTAGCTTCAAAGAGGGGTTTATTCCAAATATTAGAAAAAATTAACTCTCACATGCAAGAGATTCAAAGTTTAAGCCCCCAACCTCAAGGTTGAGCAAAGCCAAATGCAGGCACAGTTTGGTTTCAAAACTTGACACAGGAAACAGTTCTTGAATATTCATCCACGGACCATTACATCAAGAACATGGATAGCATAATGTGATTTCTATTTGCACGTTTATGCGGTGAATCCCAAAGATGTGGATCTGTTATTGGGAAAACCAAAATATTGTTCATAAGATCATCCATATCAAATACTACATTTCTTCCTATGAAGCAAGCAGACTAATAAACATATCTACTTTATACCATTGTTAAGACTTTAATCTAAGTATCCCTCTTTCTCAGATGCTAATCTCTTGTAGCTCAGTAAAGCCACCGAAAAGTCAAGAGTTCATTACAACAGAAAAATTCTTCTCTTGGGTTATTTCCCGTTTCTTAACACAGATTAATTACATTATTTATTTTATCCCATCAAGGGATTCAGCTTGAATGCAACCATTGAAATTGGGTACCAGCACCAACACAGACCGGCCCATGCAACCTGTAGCCTAGCATAATGCAGTATGAATGGGCCCAATATGACCCACTGACCCGGATTATTTAGATTGGGTCAAAAGGAGGCCCAAAACTATTTACTTCTTCTAAGGCAGGTCTAGCCTAGGCCCAGCACTCTGTTTTTACAACGCGGCCAGGGGACGGAGTTGTCAAGAGGTCAGCCTGGACTATCACAATTTATGCCTCTACACAAAATACTCTAATAATAATATTGCCAAGCAATGTTTTCTAGGACATTAGCTTGCATTGCAGGCTAAGCATGTTTCTGCAAACTTTACAATCTATCCAGGGTTAGGTCTAATCTCAATCACAATTGTGACATGATAATTTTGGTAAATGAATGGGAAGCCAGAGAATTCAATCAAGTTAAAGGAAGAATGTCAAACATTATTCATACAACAACTCTTAAACATTCAATTCATTCAACAACGACAAACAAGTAGCAGACTAGCAGTAAATATAAATAAGTAAATAATGTTACTGCTTCTTTAATAGCAAAGGTCCAACATTATCCCCGGTAGCTTTGTTGTGCTTTACATGGCTTCCATCGCACAGAGGGAATTTCTCTGACCTCCAGCATCTATGTTCAAACAAACCCACAAACCCATGTTATCAAACAAGGGGTAACAAATAGGCACGTGCAAAAATTGAAACTTAATAACGTCAATTTGCTATTAGAGACATTTCTAGTAATGCAATTCAGAATGTTTTTACAGAAAACACTACCAAGCAAAAAAGCTTTCCTCCAAAATATTTACAAAATCGCTCTCTGTAAAAACATATAAAAATCGAATGTTTCCGAAAAAATACCCCCAAGTTAGTTGCATTCTAATTTTGAAACTAAACCAAATAGAATATCGTACCTGCAATAAGCAGTGAGGTTCTTAGAGAGTTCGGTGACCACGACAGAGTCGACAACTTTTTCTTCACTCTTTCTGATATCTGGATTGATTCCCTGACCTTCCGCTCTCACCACCACCATGCGCCTCTGCCTCGCAGCAACAGTCGCAAAACCCGCCATTTGGGATTTGTCGCGACAGAATCCGGGCACAGCCACTGAAGTCACGATTGACGCCATTGAAACGACAAATACAAAGTTTTTCGTGCTCTGAAAAATGTGTGATCGCCCCAGCAAAGGAAAAAGTTAGGAGTAGACCAACGTGTGGCCAGCACACGCTCTTGAGAAATCGGGGCGGGTTAATGTTGCAAAACTTGGTTGGACGTAGCATGGGACACGTCAACTGTACGGAAAATTCTTCGCAATGCTTTTGGATTTTGTTTTACTTTATTGGGCTCGGCTCAAAGCCCACTAGTGAACAATATTAACCCGACCCGACGGTTTTACGGTCACCATCTTAATGATTAATTTTTACGCTCCTACAATACGGGGAGCCAGACTTCAGACGAGTATCACGTGCTCTGAGGACTGGGGGGTACAAAATAATAATTACGGCGGCACAAAATTGGATTTTTTTTCCTTATATGACCTAATTTTGGGTCTATTTATAATTTTAGTCGGTTTCAAAGTTTTCTTTTGTTCTTGATCAAATGTTACTATTTAATATTTTAAATTAAAACATCTCTATCTATTTTAACATATTTTCTTAAAAAATTTCATGGTTCTCTCGACCAATTTTATTTAGAGTCAATAAATTTTATTAAAAAATAATTATTTTATCACTAATATTCTTCGTAAACTTCATCGATTTCTTAATTACTTTCATTGATTTCTCTCTAAATAATGAATTTTAATGCTATTTATCTTTTTCTTCAACTCAATAATATATGTATTGATTATATTTTCCTCTCCAAATCTCAATAATCACATTTGTCATAACTAAAATTTATTATAAATTAATTTTAAATTTTTTTAAATTATAAATTAAATTCAAATCATTGACTCGTAATTAAAAAATTAGAATTTTTAATTTTAAAAACTTTAAAAAAGAGATTAAATTTTAATTTAACAACAACTTTTAAGTAGAATTTGAGATTTTAATTCAATAATTAGTGTTAAGTTTGTTAAGGATTTGATTTGCTTTGTAAATTAAGAGAAAAATAACGAGGTATGATTTGGTTCGGGAGGCTTTTTTTTTTTTATTAAAAATATAAAAAAAATTTAAGTTGAATTATAATTATAAATAGAACTTAAAATTGGACCATTTTAAAAAAAAACCAAACAAAAATGACAGATTTCTTATTTTGCAAAACTTTGATTTGAAAAGGGGAAAGCTGTTAGGAAATAATATTCAATCGCCATCATACGCATTTCATTTTATCTTCACGCGCACGATCCTGCTCCGCTTTCGACAGTTGGAAAATCATTAACGACCCGAGCCACGTACGTCTTCGATCAAAGAAACCACATCCTAGAGGTTTCTGCAACTGATGGCGAGACGTGGTGTGTTTGGGATCGGGTATTGCCTCGTCCTGATTTTGGCTTACTCGAGGATGTGTGTGACCGCCAGATCTGATAAGGAGATCCGCCAGCGGTTTTATGGTAATCTGGTGAATACGACGGGGACGGATTCTGGAGAAGGCAGTATAGCCAAAATGTTCGATAAGGTTCTCGAGAAGGAGTTTTCAGATAATGAACAGTCTTCGGGTTGGGTTTCTTGAAATTGTTTCTTTCTTTTTTTTTTTTTTGATGTTTAATTGATGTTTGATGTTGTATGAGGTTTTCGGTAAATGATTAATGTAGTTATGGCGGTTCTGTTTAGTCTCAGTTCACGAACATTGTTGTTTAATCAGGGTTCAAGAAGATTTTATTCTAATTTAATTAAAACTTTAAAAATGAATTCAAGGTTGGAACGGTATGATAAGAAGGCCCTAAAGAGATGGATGATTCTGCTGATAATCTCCAATGGCAACCTCAAGTTCATTAAAAAGGAGGAGTTGGATGGAGGGAGTTGGTATGCTCTTCATCAAGAGCTAAAATTTTGAAGTCAAATAGTTTTATGCCTTCTAGTGATCGTCTTAGGGTCTACACTTGCATGGAGAGTAGGATAACCTTAATAAGAGAAACAGAACCTTTGTAATTGGTTATGTAGGTTTTGCATGAGTGGGAGTCGGTTAGTTGCCATTTGATGCATTTTCTGCTTGCTTATTGTATGTCAAGGGTATCTTGGGTTTTCCCAGAGTTGGTTTTTGAGGTGTCAACCGGGGTAGGTGGTAGACTTGGTGGCTGAACTGGAAGCATGTGTTGGGCCACCTGCTTCGTCCTTATTGCGAGGTTCATAGGGATGGCAAGTCCACTGCTTGTCCAATCTTAGAGTGACTAACACATTGTATAAATGGAGGATGATTCTGTTCCGTAACTTTACCCACTTCTGCAAAGTTGTGGTTTCTCACGTTTCTATAATATCTTTGCTGAAATTGCCCTTTTGTTTTATAATTTTTGCTATAGACGTTTGCTACGATGTTGTGTTCATGTGGGCATCTGTTAATGGCATGGGTAATTCTTAATTTGTCTATTTAACGCAGCCCTGATATGTGTCATAGTCATTCTCAATTGCTAACCACCTTTGTTTAAGAATACATGAAAAATTATAGATCTACTTTTTGGTTTTTTGGGAATTTAGACATTTTAAACTCCTCCAAGTCCATGTCAACTTGCATTATATAGTTGTGGACTTTAACTCTAGCTTTGTTTTTTTCCTTCTTTTGTAGAAAATGCGGCATATATTGGATAAGATTTAAACAGAGTATCTTAACGGACTTTTCCAAATGCAATTATCCCTATATGATGAAGAATCTCTTCATTTTAGCCAGCCATGCTCTTTTTGATTGGTATTATATGTTTTAGATTTGAAAAAATAGATTGGTATCTTTGCTATGTCCAACTCTTCTTTTTTATGTCTTTCAGTTGTTGAATGTATTGAGACTGTGACTTACTCATGTGCTTACATGTATTTATTGGTTGCTTCAATGTCGTTTTATTAACATTTAGTATTACTTTCTACTTTCTCCAGGATCTGATGGAAGAAGCTTCAATAGCAGTGTAGCAGATCAAGAAGTAGGTTTTGCTTCTTCAATAAAGGCTATTGGTTTAAACCTCTAAAATGATTTATTTTTCTTTAAACATATTATGAATACTCCCTAATTCATTTTCCATTGAGTGGACATAACTTTTGCTAGTAAGCTTTTTGGGGATTCATTAAAGAAACTAAAATGCTATCAGGATCTGGCTTATTGGAATACAAAGAAAATGTGGCCGTTATTTAATACACAAGATATCTAGTGGTCTTAAATATTTAACATAAGAATATTGGGATTATTTACATATTCAATTTATAAGTTTTTTGGGCTATGACATATGAGAACCTAAAATCTGCTTTAACGGTAAACTGGGCTATCCATATTACCATTGATTGTTGATGATAAATGTGGTCAGCTTCTTATTGTAGAAGTAATTTTTCCCAGTTTAGTAACTAGGTTCCTTCTACTGTTCACTTCGGTGTATTCCAAAGTTGAGTCATGATTATGTTTTTCAGGCTGTATTGGAGACTGTAGCAAAAATCACTCATGAGAAGACCAAGAGAAATGATACACAAGAAGCGAAGTATGGGAATGTATAAAATCTTTTATGATTCAAAATGATTTCAATGGGAATGATACACAGAGGTTATATTTCCTTCCATTACCAGAATGATATTTTTTTTTTCTCATTTGTATTGGTCAGTGGTACAAGGGCATTTCAGTTTCAAGATGTTTTTTCCTTGGACCAAGAAGACTCTGATGATTCAACAACTTTGATTGACAAGAGGGTACGGTGAAAGTTTGTAATCAATTTTTGGTGTGGAAACTTTTGGACAGATTCTTTGATTAGACAAATGCCTGGTTATAATTTCATCTCCTATTGACTTGCTTCTCTTAACTGTAGGATAATGTGTTTGTGATGTCAAACAAGAAATCTAAGTATCCAGTGCTTCAAGTAGATTTGAGGTTAGATCTCTTAATCTTCTATTTCATACAAAAGACAGTTAGTCTCTAGGCACTTGCTATGTGCCAGTGTGGTGACTAGTGCATAGTCATATTTTAGCATGGCTTTAATGTTTTCCTTGTTTTTTGATTTGTATGCTTCCCGCAATTTATGCTTTTAATATTTTTTTCCACTCTTGTTTCAGATTAATTTCAGATTTGGTTGTTGTCATAGTCTCTGCTGCCATTGGTGGGATTATCTTTTCATGTTTGGGACAACCGGTTTGTACTATACATATTGCCTTCATTTTTCATTTAATCACTTGTGTTAAGTGATCATTTACTTTTCACACAGTTCTTGCTTATCTAAAGTTAACAGATATGTATGGTGTGTCTCTGTGAAGTTTCTTTCTTTCTTTTTTTTCATATATTTATTTATGGATGCTCATGGTAGGTTATTGTGGGATACCTTCTTGCGGGTTCAATTATCGGACCAGGGGGCCTGAAATTCATTAGCGAAATGGTGCAGGTCTGTTGTTGTAAATAG
>CP135533.1:3381608-3398440 GCA_032402905.1 Khaya senegalensis
TTTTGAATGAAAAGAATTATTCATTTACTATTGTTTCTTAAATATTTCTATTATCAATTATTTTGTATATCCACAAAAACTACTATAATTTATTTTTTTTATTCGCACTAGTAATATTGTTCTCAATATTCGATAAGATCAATCTGAACAAGAAGCTGGTAGAACTTGATCTCTTAAATGTTGGAGGGGAAGGTTTCCAGCTTACTCTTATTTTCATAGTTCCTGCCGTAAAGCTTACCAGATTTTTTAATCATCAAGCATCATTCATTTGAGGAAGGTACCACCGCTCATAGTAGAATTAATTAATTATTCCCGCCGGCAACGTAATTGTAAGCTCCAGTATCAGCAGCTGAATTTTGTTTTTATTTGTGTTGCAAGTAATAATTAATAAAAAATAAATTCCTTATTAACTCAAAATAAAAATGTATAAAATTAAATTGGGTCAACCAAACTATATTAAAAATAAGATATGCAGATTTGCTTGTGTCACGGAGTGTTATCATCTTTAATCCGGATGAATCAGTCATTAACAGTATCAAATATGTCATCTGTGGTCCAGATGACTTGGACATTAACAAAATCAGATATGCCATCTTTAACCTCTATGCTGCAATTTTAATTGATCACAACCTGCGAGAATCAATTTTACAAGTACCTAGTGTACAAGAGAGTTATTCTTCAATTTTTAGCAACTGGAAAAACTTAATTTCTTCCTCAATATAGTGATTTTAATCAACCAACAATACACCCAATATGAAGAATTTAATGTAATGCAAAAACAAGAAATTCAGCATAAAAACAGAAAGATGACCCCAGAAAAATAAGACTTGAATTCTTTATTTAACTGAAAAATTACAAAAAATACTTGAACTTCCCTCTCACAAACTTACTTGTTCTTTCTTTTTCAGTTTTTCCTTCTTTCTGTTTTTCCTCTTCACCCTGTATTTTTTCCTTTCAGCTCATGCTTCTATTTATGTTACAACTAATACAGCTTAGCACTAATAAACTGTTGCCACTTCATTATCAATAAAACTGGTTGCCATGTCTTAAACTAAAGAGACAATACAAAACTCAGAATTTATCTCAGCAATAATTCTGAAATTTTGAATTACATCCTATAAAACTCTACCTTAATTCTAAATTTCACATTCAAGCTTTCTTTTCTCTAGTTATTAGCATGCTTAGTTATCTTCTTGATTCATGTCTTTCAACCATCACATCCAGAAACTAACTCGTACTTCAACATATTACCTTCTTCCATCAAGCTTTTATATTGAGTAACTTCAAGCAATGCTTGAATTTTGCCCCTAGTATAGGCTTGGTAAGCATATCTACAGGGTTATCTGATATATTCACCTTTTGCAAATTCACTTCACCTTTAGCTATCAAGTCCCTTATAAAATGCAACCTCACATCAATGTGTTTAGTTCTCTCATGACACATTTGATGCTTTAAGAGTTGAATTGCACCCTGATTGTCACACATAATAATCATACATTCTTGTTTAAATCCCAACTTAGCCATAATGCCTTTTAACCATAATGCTTCCTTAATTGATTCAGTGATTGCCATATACTCAGCTTCCGTGGTTGATAGTGCAACTATAGCTTGTAATGAAGACTTCTAGCTAATGAGACAATCAAACATAGTGAATGCATAACCTGATAATGACTTCCTTTTATCAATATCTGCTGCATAGTCTGAATCTACAAATTCTTTCACATAATCAGTTGAATTTTTGTTAGCTTTATATATTAGGCAGGTGCTAAGACTTCTCTTCAGGTACCTGAGTATCCATTTTAGAGTATGCCAATGTGCCTTTCCAGGTTTCCCTATGAATATACTGATTATGCTCAATGAGTGTGCTAAATCTAGTCTTGTGCAAATTATAGTATACATAAGACAACCTACTAAACTAGCATATGGTCTTACAGACATATAGTTAGCATCAACTTCAGACTTTGGTGATTGATCATTTGACAGTTTAAAATGAACTGCAAATGGAACACTAACAGGTTTGGCTTCCTTCATGCCAAACTTTAAAAGTACTTTGGCTATGTAGTGCTCCTGTGACAATCTTAGCACTATCCTTTCTGTTTCTTGTGATTTCAATACCAAGTATCCTCTTTATAGTGCCAAGATCTTTCATTTCAAATGTTGAACTTAACTGTTCCTTCAATTTTGAAATTTTTTGCTTGTCACCACTAGCAATGAGTATATCATCAACATAGATGAGTAAATATATCATATCCATGTATGTTTGACTTTTGAAATACATACAAGAGTCATAAGAACTTCTGGTATATCCATTACTATTCATGAATTCATAAAATTCAAGTTTCATTGTCTAAAGGATTACTTAAGTCCATACAAGAACTTTTCAAGTAAGCAAACATAATCCTCTTTACCTTTTATAATGAATCCTTCAAGTTGATTCATAAAAATTTTCTCATCAAGATTCCCATGTAGAAATGCTGTCTTGATGTCCATTTGCTTCAATTATAAGTAAAAAATAGTTAACAAAGCAAGCAAAATCCTTATTGAGGTGTGTCTTACCACATGAGAGAATATCTCATTGAAATCTACTCCTTCCTTTTGGGTAAATCCCTTTACTACTAATCTTGCCTTATACTTTATTGAGCATGAACCTGTCACATCTTCTTTCCTTTTAAACAGCCACTTACATCCTACAATTCTTTTATCATTAGGCTTTTCAACAAGCCTCTAGGTTTTGTTTTTGATCAAAGAGTTTATTTCATCTGTCATGACTTGTTGCCATTCTTTAGATTCTAAACTTTTAAGTGCCTCTTCAACTGTGGTAGGTTTAGTTTTGTTCAATTCCTCAACAGTAAGTAGTGTACAGGCTATTAAGTCAGCATATCCATACCTCTCAGGTGGCTTTATTTGTCTCTTTGTTCTGTCTCTTATCAAATTGTAGTCATCTTGATCTAAATGTGTGTTATTTTGCATTGGTTTTTACTGTGTCATGTTTTCATCATCTAGTTCCACCTCAAACTAAGTATTACTTGAGCTTGAGGTGCATAAACTGAGCTATTACCTCCCTTGGCTTTATTTCCAAGTAGTTCAAATTCATGAAAGATGACATCCTACTTATAACACACTTACTATACCTTCTATTGTTGAACCAAATCCTATAACCTTTAACTCCCTCGGGTTATCTAACAAACACCTCTTTTATAGCTCTAGAATCTAGTTTTCCTTACCTTACATGAGCATAGGTAGTACAACAAAATACTCTAACGTGGCTAAGTTTTGGTGGCTTTCTAGACCATAATTCCTCAAGAGTTTTAAAGTTTAAGGCTGAAAAAGGATACTTATTTAGGACATATGTAGCAATTGTAACTGCTTTTACCCAAAACATTTTTGATAACCTAGTATTTAGTAGCATGCATTTTGTTCTTTCTAATAGAGTTCTATTGCTTTCGTTGAGGTGTGAACCTCACTGTTTTGTGCCTCTCAATTCCACACTTTTACAAAACTTATCAAATTCCCCATTATAAAATTCCATTCTATTGTCAGTCCTAAGAATCTTGACCTTTCTTTCTTTTTGATTTTTTACCATGTTTTTCCAAGTCTTAAAGCATTCCAATACATGATTTTTTATTTAAAGAACATACACCTATGTCTTTCTATAATAATTATCAAGAATAGTCAAAAAATACATTGATCCACTTAGTGATGCTACTTGGGCTAGACTCCAGAGGTCACAGTGAATATAATCAAGAACATTTTGAGTTGTATGTATCCCAGCATCAAATTTAATTCTGTGATGCTTACCTAAAATGCAATATTCACAATTTCTAAATGTCAACCATTTACATCACCTAGCTACCATCGCTTGTTTAATTCCAACAACCCCTTTTCTCCTAGATGACATAATCTAAGGTGCCACAACATCATCTTACTATCCCTTTTATCTTCTATTGCATTTACAGCACTTGGAACTGCTACACCATCAAGAATATACAACCCATTCTTTCTAACCCCTTTTAATATCACTATTGAATCTTTAGTTACTTTCAACATTCCTAATTCAGCTTTGAAACAATACCCTTTTTGATCTAGCATGCCTAAGGATATTAAATTTCTCTTTAATTCAGGAACAAAGCTAACTTCAGTGAGTTTTCTAATGATTCCATCATGCATCTTCAATCTAATTGTCCTAATATCCTTTACGTCACATGTCACATTATTTCCCATCAATACTTTTCCCCATTCTAACAAATTTAAGGAAAAAAATAAAGATTTATTCGGTGTCATATGAAATGAACATCTAGAGTCTAAAATCCACTCACCTTCATGTGAATTTGTGGATGCAATAAGCATAAAGGCTGATTGAAATTCCTCATCTGTGACAGTTGCTACATCTCCTGTGTCATGACTTGAATTCTTCTTCTTCGATTTTCTCCTCTTAGGACAATCTCTCCTGAAATGACTTTTTTTGTGGCAGTAAAAACATTTTAGTTTCTTGGGGTTTGATGCTGATCTTGATCCTCCTTTCTTGGTTTAAAGTCTTTCTTTTTAGTTCTACCTCTTGCATAAAGACCTTTAGCTTATCAAGAGTCTTTCATATCTATCCTTTTATTTAATTCTTTAGACTTTAAGGCTGATTTCACATCATCCATTGATATTGAATTTCTACCATACAACAAGGTATCCATAAAATGTTCATAGGCTTTTGGTAAAGAAGTAAGAATAATCAATGCTTGGTCTTCATCTTTTATTTTGATATCTATGGTTTCAAGATTGAGTACTATCTTGTTAAATTAATCAAGGTATTTTGAAATAAATCCACCTTCTTTAAGACTGAATAAACATAGTCTTCTCTTCAAATAAAGTCTATGTGCTAGTGACTTTGTCATATATCTTGATTCCAATTTGTTCCAAATGCCCAACGCAGTGTTTTCTTTAGAAATTTCCTTTAAAACACCATCCTTAAGTGAAAAAACAAGGGCACTGTGAGCCTTTTTGATGATATTCCTTTTATCTTCATCTTTCAACTTTGCTGACATCTTAGATTCCTCAACCAGTGCTTCTTCAAGCTTTTTATATACCAAGAATGCATGCATCTTCATTTTCTAAAGATTAAAATCGTTGTTGCTCATAAATTTTTCAATGAAAAACTTAGTTGACACCATCTATTGATCCTCTATGCTCTGATACCACTTGTTGCAATTTTAATTAATCACAACCTGTGAGAATCAATTTTATAAATACCTGGTGTGCAAGAAAGTTGCTTTTCAATTTTTAGCAACTTGAAAAACTTAATTTCTTCCTCAATACAGTGATTTTAATCAACCAATAATACACCCAATATGAAGAATTTAACATAATGCAAAAACAAGAAATTCAGCACAAGAACAGAAAGATGATCCCAGAAAAATAAGACTTAAATTCTTTATTCAACTAAAAAAATTACAAGAAACAATTGAACTTTCCTCTCACGAACTTACTTGTTCTTTCTTTTTCAGTTTTTCCTTTTCTTTGTTTTTCCTCTTCACCCCGTGTCTTTTCCTCTCAGCTTGTGCTTTTATTTATGTAACAAGTAATATTGTTTAGTACCAATAAACTGTTGCCAATTCATTATCAATAAAACTGGTTGCCACGTCTTAAACTGAAAAGACAATACAAAACTTAGAATTTACCTTAGCAATAATTTTGAAATTTTGAATTACATCCTACACTCTGTGACTTGGTTATAAATAGAATCAAATGTATAATCTTTGACCTTGATGAATTGGTCTTAAAAAGATACAAATACGCCATCTTTAACTTGGTTGACCCGATCTTAAGCGTCATCTTTAACCCAAGTAACTCGATAACTAATAAAACACAAAACCAAGTGAACAATGACTCAAAAAATTTTTCCTTTGTGAATCATACTTAATAAACAATTCTCCTTAAATAAAATAAAGATATCACTTTAATAGCAAAATGGCTTGTAACTATTTTCAAATAACATATATACTTTGGTAGTACACGAAATATCTTGCATTCAAAACATGGAAAATACATATCTTGTACCTTTAGAACAATTTGAGCTAAACATTTATTGGATAACAAATTTGTGTTTCTATTGTTTTATTGTTGTCATTACAATAGATTTAATTTGTTATTGTGAATTTGTGGTGTCAATTATTTGAGAGTTATTGATCTAAATTCGACATATTTTAACGTGTTATAATTTGTTGATTTATTGAGTCTTTTGTTGTTAACAACACATTTCACACTCCAAGTGTTCTAAGGTCTAAATTTAGGTTTTTACTACGATTTTTCAATTTCTAATAGAAGTCAATTACGTTACTTATGAAACTTAATAATCATAAATCACAATAATTTTAGAGTTAAACTGTATCCAAAATGACACATTATCAAATCTTAAACTCATCTCTCCATATTCTATTTTTATATTTTCTTCCTAAATTAAAAAAAACTTTTATTTTATGTTGAGAAAATATCCATGCAAACGCAAGTGTACATATTTGCAAACAAGTAATAAAATAATGAGTTAATTATTAATCTCACAAGAATGATTATTTATTATCTAACTTGTGTGTTAAACTATTTTAGTTTTATCTAAAAGAGTTAAATGAAGATAATATTTATACTAAAAAAACTTACGATTAAATTAAAGTAAAGAAAATATAAAGATAAGGATAATAGGAGTGAGAGCTTTATATCATATGATTTCATCTAAATTAATATGAATTAACTCTATCTATTTTTATTAACTAAATTTAATATTATAATTGATAATTGAGAATTATAAAAAATTTATCAACTTTATTTAAGGTTATAATAGTTAAGATTGAGTATCTTGGGCTTGTTTTAGTTTGGGCAGCAGGCTCCCATGTATTTTCAAATCAATGAGGCCCAATACCCAGATAGTCATTTAGCTGATACAACCTGGAGAACTTGATAGCCACGTGCACACGATGACAACATTTTTTGTTTTGCCTACTGGTGTGCTGTTGCAGAGATCACTTTTTCTGATTCCACAGGGTCATCGCTGCATTTTGTTATAACCTCCATTCCTTTTGTCTTTTAGCATATAAGTAGAATATATATTCTCTAGTTGTTTTAGTGTTCTTTATATGCAAAAAGGAGAAACAAAAGACTAACTCTTTTCTCCTTTGTTAATTCAATAAAGAAGCTATTTTCAAGCTTTTCTCAAAATCTTAACTAGAATGAGAATATCTTCAATCAATTAATTCACTATATCTCTATGTAAATTAAAATAATCAAATATTTATTAAGTCTACAAATTTACTGCATTGACTACATTAAGCATGTAAATATATTCTTATTTTACATAAATTTAATAGTATTAATCACAAAATCATAAATATACATATCCTTTTTTTAACTAATGGCCTATTAATTAGAAACATTTAGAATAATGAAGAACACTTAACTAATAATCAAAAACTTCAATTAATCCAAAAAATCAAAAATTAAATCATCTTAATTTGGTTACATCATAACCCTAGAAAAATGAAGTTAATTTATATTATAAAATACTATAATGATAAAAACTAAATTCAAAATCTCAAATTAGAAAAGTTCAAGAAAGAAGAATAACACTTAAAAAGATATGTTGAAGGTCATAACATCCTTTTCTCTCCCGTTCTCCTTTGTTCTTCTCCTTTTTCTTTGTTCTCTTCTATTTTTTGTCCTAAAAGTCACTTTGGTGACTTTTTTTGTCTCTTGTAATGTTCCTTCTGTTATAAGAAAGCAAAACAAGCAGAATACCTATTATGGTATTGCTGCCTTAGGTCTACTACAATCATATCACTATTTAAAATTACTATAGAAACGTCATGACTTTGGAGACTTGAAGCTGCAGTGTTAGTGATTCTATCTAACATCCCCTTTGTGCACTCCAAATCTTATTTTTTGTTCCATATATCATTATTTCATGAAATTATATCCTGTTACATAAAAATAAATAAAATAAATGTATATTAAAAGTAAATAAATAAAAGGATAAACTAGCAAACATAAAGAGTAAGAATATAGTAAAATTATATAAAAATAATGCACATCACTTCTCTCTCTCTTTGTTCATCTTCTTTCTTCACCAGCTCTCTTTTATTTTATTTTATTTTATTTTTTAGTTGTGTTGGTACTAAAAGAGCCTTTCTTATTTTAAAAGGTATAAAACCATTAAAAAAAATTCCTATAAAATTTTGATTAAGTCCTTTCCTTTTTCTTTTTTATTTTTTTCACCTTTAATAATGAACTTATGTCTCAAAAGTTCATATATTTTCAAAATAACCATTTTCCAATTACAAATAATCGAGTTCCTTTCAAAATTTATGTCCCTATAATATTCTCAAGGTCCCTGTATTACTTACACAGTAAAGTTAGCATATTCGAATTTTCAATCAACAAAAATAATTTATTCAGCCAGTAAATACATCGAGCTGAGAAGATCGCTGATAATTAGAATGGGGTTCAGGACCGTAATTGTAACCTCGGCAGCACTATCTGTATAAAGCTTCATAAACTCCCCAACTTGACCAGCGGCGAGACAAATCAAAATGTAGCCATAAGTAAAATGATGTATTAGTTGATGTTAATTACAGTAAAGTGTCTATCCGAAATAATCCAAAAAAAAAAAAAGAAGTATATGTAAAACTAAAGTTAGGTCATTAAAATATTTATATTTGTTACATCTTTCAAATTTCAGCCGTCACAAACATAAATGACCTAAAGACAAGAATCTCAAAGTATTAATATGAGAAAAATAAACCAAGAAGAATAATACAAGCAAGGCAGACTTACAAGTCATATTACAAGGCTAGAAGTTGGAGGTCTGTCCAAGTTGCCCTGCACTCATTCGGAGATTATTCCAAGAAGCACACAGAAGCAATTAAAAATTTCTTGGAAGCCATCACTAATTTTTTTGAATAGCTTATCAGGACAAAAAGACAGTTATCCTTCAACATACAAGTAAACGGCATGGGAGAACAAACAGACTAGAAAATATGACAGACGTAAAGCGGCTTTGTTAAATGAAGATCCATTTCCAAAATATTTGTGTGTGTGTGTGTGTTAGCAAGAATATGCGTTGCCAGTGCAAAATCTAATACATGTATGGACAAGCGATGACTCATGTTGATGATTAATCGTCATGGGAAAAAGGGAAACGTCTATCGCATCAGCCAACTTGGAAAACATAAACTATTCCGAGTCCAAATTTCAGTTTGCTATTTATATCCTGTCAGATTCCAATCAAGGACATGCTTGTTTGTAGATATTAGTTAATCATACCGCATGCTTGATCCATTTTTTTTTTTTTTTAATCCACGTAATTTTTGTCGTCTGTTTTGCTTAGTAGTTGTCTGTTTGCAAGTAAATTTAAGAAAAGAACTAAAAAGACTAGAATAGCTTCCTGTAACCAGTTATATCTCATTGTACGAAAGCTTAAAACTTTGTAAAACTAAAACAAAAGTAAGAAGAATAAAGTAATCAAGAGATACAAGGCCAGGGACGAATCTAACAATTTTTTTTGTCTTTGTTTTAAAAAAAAAAAAATCTACTTTTAAAATTTTAATAATATGGTAAAATTTAAATTCAAAAAAATTTAAAATTAATCTTATTTTGAAGACATAATAAGCTATTTTCATTCAAATGCAAATCTTCTATATAAATCAAAATAATGACAAAAATATAAAATTATACAGTGTAAAAATAGGAATAAGTTATTAAACTTATGTTGTGAGATTTTTCAAAGTATGATACTCATATATTACTAATCATGAATCAATAATCTCCAAAAGTTATTTTTTAATTTAATAATCATAAAATATGTAAAAAGTTCATCTAACATTATATTAAGAGATGTTGTTTTAATAAATTTTAAAATTAAAATGTATGTTCTGTTGTGTTATGAAAACAAGAAGTGTCAATATAAGATTCTCAAATCAAATATAGTTCATCTTACATTATATTACTATTTTTATTTCAAAAAATATTTACTTAATTTAAAAAGATAAGATATATTTTAAAATTTTTTAATGATAAGCACGTATCAAATAAAATTTCAATTGGATTTTTAGAGAACCCGATAAAAGCCCGTTTCCATTCTAGTTTTTGCATTGCACCAACCAATTATTGTTTTTTATTCTTAACCTACTCCTTTTATGAATGTAATATCTACGAATGCAAATTTTAGCAATTCATATAAGAGAACTGCAAAAGCAGTGCTTACCTTTAATCAACACAAAAGTTTATATAAAATGTGATCATAATTCACTTATTACAATTCACAATATTCTAAATGTTTGGCATGATCTGAGGAAGAAGCTGGCAGAACTGAACCTCAGAAAGGTTGAAGGAGAAAGGAGTCCTTACTCTTGTCTTTATTCATACAGTAAATTATATTTGAATTTTTACGAACAAACATATATCTTTTATTCACCAGAGCTGAAAGGATCTCAGTACTGATAATATTGTTAATTGCCACCTCCGGGAACAGGGTAATGGAAACCCCCGGAGGAGCATTTGAACATGTACCCTCATGTCAGGACTAATGCCCAGGACCATAATTTAATAGTCAAATACATGGATAAGTATTTATATTTTTAGTTTAGTACTTATGTAGTGCTAATTGGCACTGCCAAACAAGTACTAATATTTGAGGATAATTACCAAAATAATGTGTTTTATTCTCTATTTATAATTATTAAAATTTGAGAACAAATCTTGACCATCAAATAAAATAATTGACCCATGTCAAAATTTTCCAAAAAGGTTAGAATAAAAAAAATGAGGGAAGGATCTAGACCATATCTATGAACACATTTTATTAAATTTTTGAAAATTATAATATTTTATAAATGAGTCAACCTTTTAAGTAATCTTATTTTATTATTTTAAATGTTAAATGTAAATATTACAAAATTTGTTGATATCTTGATTATCTTCTATAGTAGTAAAATCCATTCTTTACTTATTTCTTATTAAGTCATAATCATATCATTGTTGTTAAATTTTTACTGTCATATACTTTTGACTAGAAAGTATTCTTCTAGCTTTGCAAAATGAAAAAAAAAGTAAATATTAAATGATATTGTCCAAATTCAAAGGTGAGACATACTAATTTTTTTTTTTTATAACAAAGAATAAGTAAAAAGTTTAAATAAAACTTTAATTGACGTCAATAAGTAAACGAGGCTCATGAAGAGCATGAATGAAATGAAAATGTTGAAGATTTGGTAAATGAAGATGTTGAGAATTTGGTGAATGAAGATATCATCATAATTGTTTTCAAATGCATGGGTTAGATATAAAATTTTATTTACTATACAAATTATTGTCACATTTGCAAAAAGAAGATTTTAAAAGTTCAAGTTGAGTAAATCTTGTCATGTCTCAAGAAAGATTAAATGGATTAGTTATATTGTCTGTTAAAAATGTTTTGGTAGAAAAAAATGATTATGAAGTCTTAATTAGTGATTTCATAACTAAAAATTTAAGAAGATTACTTTTTCACATATACATAATTTTTGTAATTAAATTTTAGTAAATTAATTAATTAATATGAAACATGTATTTGATTACGTAAGAGTAGAGAGTTTGAATTTAATTTTTAATTAAAGAACAAATTTTTTTTATTTATTTATCCTTTATTAATAGGGGAATACTTTAAAAATTCACCTAATGTCTCCTAAAACTTATGGCCACCCTGGATTATAATTGCAATCCTCGGCAGCACTATCTGTACAAAGCTACATAAGCTCCCTAACTTGACAGCTACCCATCAAATAAAATGATGAATTAGTTCATGTTAATAATAATAAAGTCTCTGTCAGAAATAATAATAATAAAAATATTCGTTGGGTGGTTAAAATATTTGATATTTGTGCCCTACGTAACGCCTTAAATATCTACAGGTGAGATGGATCACATTTGGGCGTCAGATGCCGATCCTGACAATTGACACTTGCATGTGAAAATGTTGCAAGACGTAAATTAAAGAGAATTTCAAAAGCAATGCTTTATTCACGACACAAGTTGGTATGTAATTGGCAGAATACATAATATATATTCTGAATGTTTGATTTGATATATGACCTAAGCAAGAAACTGAATCTCATAAACGTTGAAGAAGCAAGAAGTGCTCACTATCTTATTTGCCTTGGTACAGTAAAACATATTTGAACTAATTTCAATTAACAGACATCATCTATTCAGATTCAGCAGAGCTGAGAAGATCGCTGTTAATAGAAATAGAGTTAATCGCCGCCTCCAGGAACAATGTAATTATAACACCCGGGATCAGCAGGCGAACCTTCATCTTCTCCCTCCCCAAGCCGCATAAGCTCCCTAACTTGACCGCCTGAAAGACAATTAAAAATATACCCACCAACTAAAATGAATTTCATTTTTTGATAATTAACAATAAACTGCATCTGAAATAATTTTTTTAAAAATATAAACATAACAATAAAGCTGGGTCAACAAAATAATCATATAATGTTTTCCTTTCAATTGTGGCATAGATATATTTTCCATATCAGACAAGAATATCTGAAACATCGAAAAATGATTATTAACGTATATGTGAAATATTAACCAAGAATAATAATACAAGCCAGGCCGACTCACTAGTCATATTACAAGGCTTGGAGTTGGAGGTCTGTCCAAGTTGCCTTGCACTCACTTCCGAGGTTATTCCCAGAAGCATAGCAAGAAGAATGAACATGAACGCAGAAGCAGTTAAGAATTTCCCATAAGTAATTTTTTTAAAGAGCGGCTGGCTTATCAGGCAGAATATATATAATGTAATAAATATTACAAATTACAAAAATCTTTGGATTCTATCACTTTCTTTTAAGTAAATTTTGTTATAAATCACGATAAACTTTCTCATGAATCACGATTCACGATTTAAAAATTCCATGGCTATTTGAAATTCTTCAGCAATTATATATTTAAGTCAAAAAGCTTGACTAATTGTAATGAACCTCCACGCCTTTTCTGCTATTGAATTAAAGTTCTCAATTTAATGGGCCTGAATGATGAACCCCATTCTCACATCGGTCGCTTGATAAATTTGTATTTATGATTTTACCATATTAGAAACCTTTCAGAACTGGGGAATCAGCTAGGACATATTAGTTTACAATAGCCAAGGTGTTCAATTGACCAAATATAGATATATTTTGTTCTTTTGTTAATGGGATTGGGAGCATTGTTCTGTGTGCAAACCATCTCATGCCTGTTGTGTATCGTTTCAATTGACTAAATATTAAGCATTGATTCTTAATTCGGAGAGCCTGGAAAGATTAGATTTGAGATTTTACAGGTCGGGTGATATTAGGTTGCAGGCAAAATCACCTTCAGTTTGTACATTTGAAGAATAGCTGAGCTGTGAGTGAGAGATTTTGGGCTCAGAAGCCGCGTGAATATGTAATCTCATCGATGTTATTATAGATACGGAATGCCGTTCTGCGATTTCATTGGGAATCTCACTTGAAAGTACACACAATTCCACAAGTATAGCTTGGTGTGTACTTGGTTTTCATGAAACCCAACAGGCTATGTTATCCAGCATAAGATTAAGATTTTTTTTTTTCTCTTTTCTTTACACACTTAGAGAACAGTTCAATAAGAACATTGATTGCGAAGGGCTCGGCTTATTTCCAAGGGCCGTCTGAACTTAACTAATATTACATACACACGCATACTTTTATACAAATTCCTTTCATGCAAACTAGTGTGACATTAAGTAATAAAAAATAATTATTTTGCTCTTTTAAAAAAAAAATACCAAACACGTTCTCAATATTTTTTATTTTAAAAAATTATTTTTTTTTTGAAAAAAATATCAAATTTATTATCGTCTTTGAAATATCAATTTCATAATTTTTTAAAAAGCTATTTTGAAAATGTGACCGAACGTGCTTAGGATTTCTGTCTTGATTTCAACGAATTAAAGGGAACCAAGAGGACTAGTGTAAAGACACGTGTTATTCAACTGTTTACAATTTCAGAATTTGCAGTCGTTGAATACTGATTCACGAGGAAAATAGTCACCACACAATTCAACGTCTGGGGAAATAGGAATTGAGAAATTGCTTCTGTGGGCAAAATCGCGAGGAAACACAATTCAATTTCAAGTCCTCGGGGGCAATGTGAAAAGCAGCTAGCCGTCGTTTGGTTTTTCCAAGTCAATCAACGTATCTTTGAAGATAAAAATGTTCACGGTGTGGGTGGTTCTCTTATATCTTGAACCATCTTTCTATCAGCCAATTAAATGTAATTTGCCTTGAGAATTACTGAACCAATCATCATTCGAATAAAAGAAAGAAATTGAAGTTGGAAAAGGTCATTTTATAGGACGTTTGTGGAACTGAATTACTTTCGTTCAATTACAAGAAATGAAGCCAAGATATTGAAGCTTAAACTATTGGCAAATGCCAGAAAATATTGTGACTAGAAAGGATAAAAAAAAAGGACATTAATTATACAGCTCATCAATTAAACTATGTATATTGTACTGGTTACACAGAGTTAATTTTCTAAAGGCTTGTCCGAGCAATAAGCAGCTGGCAGAACTTAAAATCTCAAATCACAAACCTGACCGATTGATGGTTTTTACTCCGTCAAAAATGGCATTTATAAAAAGCATTGAGGCAAATGAAAGAACAAGTGCTTTCATCGTTATTTTCCAGAAACGCAATACATAGCCAGAGCACCAGAAAAGCAATGTGAAAAGCATCTAGCGGTCGTTTCGTTTTTCTTGTAAGATCTGAAAAGTTAGATAAGGAGCGATCTATATTAGTTATTTGTTAGACTGAAAATTAAAAAATTAACGTAATTAGTGGGAAAAGATAATGTGAATTAGGTGACAATCATAAGATATAAAAATTTTATATCTCATAGTTTGTATAAAAATTCGTATCTCTAATTGAAGAATGGCCAGTCATTAGCTAGAAGGTCTGTTATGAGCTGGAATGACAGCTAGTGTTTTAGCTGAAAAAAACAGAATTCGTTATTTTTGATATTCAAGAAATACTGAGTATAAATAGCTAGCAGTACTTAGTTCAGTGGCAGCTAAAAAGTTTGATCTTCCTGTATCTTATTTTAAGATAGTTGGTAAAAGAATTTGAGATAGCTTCTTGAGGGTCGAAATCTTGAGTAAGTGGTTCATTCTCAAGGTCTATAATTCTTGTACACTTTGATATGATAAATGAAGTAGTTTGCTGCTCTTTCTAGTCATAGATGTAGGCTGATGGCCAAACCACGTAAATCTGCTTGGGTTTACATTTTATTGGTGATCATTCTATGGTTGATTAATCTGTTCTTGATTGACTGCTTGTATAATTTCTGATTGGACATTTGTGATAGCTTGAATACAATCTTACTTATTTAATTCATTTTCAGTTTAAACTTGAGTGATTCATAATCTTAGATCAGTGTTTGAGTTCAATTGGATCCTACACTAAGGCTATTTGAAACAAAAATAAAAAATTTAAATGAATTTAATGTGATTAATAATGTGATACTTATTAATACATATTTCATAATTACGAAACAATAATAAAATAAAAAATAAAAAATTATCTCATACATGATAATTATTATAAATTTTGTTATAATTTAAATATAAGATTTGTATCTTATACAATATCATGTTAAAAAAGCAATGAAGAAATTAAAAATGTTTCAAGGCCTACATAATCTTCTTTAGAAAAACCTTATTGGAGGCTTGGAGCTGCATGCGTTTTTCTATTTTTGTTGAGATATTTTTATATATTTTTGACTTACTTTAGAAACCTCACATTTTTTTTTTTGGATATTGAAGTGTTCTAACTGCAGAAGTACCACAATCTCATATGCGATTGCCTTGTAAGATGATTTTTAGTTATTTAGCCGGAATATCCTTTTCTTTTAATTTGTTTTATAATATTTTTGTGGGAATAATTTCACTTTAGTCCTCAACGTTTTAAGAATTGTCACTTTAATTGGTATATTTGACGCATTAGATAAAAAAAAAATCCTAAAGTTTCCAATAATCATTATTTTTGTCCAAAATATTTCACTTAATGCCACTTCATCCTTTGAACTAACAATTTTGTAACATTTTTGGCTTTAGTTTGAGTAAAGATGGGGCAAAAGTGCAATTTTATACTCTAAATATTTTTATTAGATAAAATAATTCATTTATCCATAACTTTTAATAAAATCTAAAAAAACATTTATCATATTGATATCAAGTGACCATAAAATTTAAAACGATATATGCATATTATATGTTTTTTTATTTCATTTTAATAAATTAATATTGTATCTAATTTCTCAATATTTACAATATTTAGAGAGAAAGGTTGTGTTAAAAAATTTTTTATTATTGTTTAAGGATCAGGGACTCAGAAAAAATCGATAAGAAAATCAAGTCTAATTCATTCTTTATTCAATATTGAGTCTTTTCCTGTTCACTACTTTTCTAATAGTTCATGCAAATACTTGCCAATTTTTTCATCCTCCGTAAATCAAATTTAATAGATTAATATATGTTGAAAACTGTCTTTTTGGATGTTTGCTTTGGAAATAATTTCACTAGAAGAAATTGAAGAGAAAGATGAAAAAATTGATAAAAATGTTTGTCAAAATAATGCATTTTATATTTAATTTGTAGAATTAATTTAGGTCTAAATACACCATTTTAGGGATAATGAAGGGCGATCGTTGAATTGCTTAAATATCCTTCCACTAACGGCAAAAATATAAAATATTGTTAGGTCAAAGGATAAAAGTGATCAATTAAAATATTTTGTAATAATCACTAAAAATGTTAA
>CP135533.1:3398940-3438146 GCA_032402905.1 Khaya senegalensis
GGAAGCTGTAATAAGCTCTTTTTGAGGGAAAGCAGTGAACGAGGCTCAAGAATCTGTCAACAAAAAAGTTACCGTGAAAGATCATATAATGCACCTCAAACATAAGGGCAATTTCTATTAAAATCCATGGTTCCTACTAAATTCAATAAAATTTATGTCTTACTAATTGAAAGTACCTACTTTTCTGTTCAAGGGGAATGCTTTAAAGGTACATGCATTTGATTTTGCATGTCCACCTGACTCTGCATCAACCTTTGCCCTGAAATTCAGAAAACGCAACATAAATAACAGCTCATGCAGCAAAGATTAGTAACCTTACCATGTGTGATAACGTACGTCAACAAAAAAAAGACAAGAAGAATATATACCTATGTCTTTGTGCCCTATGAGCTGTTTCCAGTTTAGGTTCTCTAGGAATAGTAACTTTAGATCTAGCATGCACAGAGAGCCCATCCTGCAATATCAACTCAAAGTAGTTTCAAAACCACTCACAGAATTGAAAGATACCACATGACTACAATGTGCGTCAAACAAAACTATCTGACATCCACTTCCCAAGTAGTACAGATTACCTTTACGGGAACCTTGTGTAGAAAAAGAGTTTGATGCTTCAGATGAGCAACCTGCTTCCCAAATATAGAAACAATTTTTAAGAGCTTTTGTTAGACATGACTGCAAAAACTAAATAAATTTACTGTTTTCCAGTAGAATACAGCAATAGAAAGATAAACAGCATATGTTAGAGAACTTGAATAAACCTACAGCTTCGAGAAAGTGAGTCTCTACAAGATACAAGCAAGGTGAACAAAGCAGGCTTTGTCAGATAAATTAGGAGGAGCACAACATATTATAACTAAAAAATCACCATAATGCCAAACAAAAACTATAAGCAAAAGCGTTCTCAGGTTCAAAATGTATTTCGTTCATTAAAAACATCATGCTATAAGTAAAGATTTTTGGAATCTCAACTCTTAAAATCTTAAGAGGCCTAATGTTCTCCTTTTTAGCCTTCCATAATTTTTTTTAAGAAACTGAAACACCCATTAACCAATTTATAACAATTACAGGCCTAAATTATAGTTTCACTCAGAGTGATGTCTTGCAGTATTATCAATTGATTTAAGGGAAAGTACATTCACCATTTTTATGTCCAAACTCATTAATTTAAGATGTGTATAAGTGACTAAAAAGTGCGGGTTTATTGAATACCAAAATTAGCGCACCTTTCGTAAGTAACCAGCCTCCAGCTTCTGTCTTTTCGTATCTTGAATTTCAGTGGTGGACAAATTCAGTGAACTCTTGTCTGATTTGACTGTCAACTTTTGAGACCTAAAAGGTTAAGAATAACCAAAGAAATAATGAAAGAATGTCAATAAAATAAAGGGATCAAAAGAATCAAGAGACTTCTGAACAATTAATGCTTTTACAACCCTGCACTAGTTTCAATAAAATAAACACTTTTTTCTGATCTTCATGTGGGAACTGCAAGTGTCATAAATCAAAAGTTACCAACCTCAAAAAACGGCTGTAATGAACTTCTTCAAGGTGACTGTGCTTGGCCAAATAACTTGCTGTGGGTTTCATTAAAGTTGAACTCCTTGATAGAGATGACTTAACCAGGGACTTGGTTTTGGATTTTGGAACATTTTGATCCATGTCATTACATAATTCTAGCCCTGAAGGACAACATACACAAAGAAAACAGGTATGAAAAAACAGTGTGAAATCTACTGCACCGACTATTGCTTATATTCAGTAAGTTTACATTGTTTGTTCTCAGTAAACCAGATTGAGAATATGCAAACATATTTGCATAAGACAGTTAAAACAAGGTGATCAGAGCAATGCAATCAAAATAGTGGGATCAAGATGGTCAATTCCATCAATTACACGCTACTGCATATAGTTAAAATGAAGAAAAAAATATTTCTGAAACAATATGATCTATACAGATAATGAGGAGAAATTAAAGTAACTGCAACAAATGCTTGTGACTCTGATTCAACTTTACCCAAATTGCTATCTGCTAAGTTGTCAATAATCCCTCCGTCGTACCTCTCCTAGCAGGATTTTAGGAGGGGTATTTATATACAGTCCTGCCGATAAAATTGGCCACTCTCAATAGCCGAAGCCAAGCAGTTGTGTTATTAATTCAAGAGTTTTAACATCAGGCCCCTAAAATCTAACAGCAAAATATTGAACGCAAATCACAATTCCTCCATCAAAATACGCGCTTCTGTCAAATACAGTCATGAACGCACACATCTTCATCTCCCATTCTTTTCACCATGTACCACCAAAAGTGCTTTCCCTCAAAGGCAAACATCAATAGGAGTAATGCCACTTTAAGTTCCCATTTCACGTTCTTCTCTCTCCAGACTTAGTTTAGGAAATCCTGTCCATGCATTCTGACCCCCTCAATTTGCCTCTTAAAATCAAAATTGCAAGATCTATTATAAAGATTAGACACGGGTGTCTGCAAGCTCCCTCGGGCAGAAGGACATTAATTTTAATAAAACTGAATGGTGTTTCTTCAATCCTAAAGTAAATTACCGTGCAGAAAAAGATATAAACAACTATGATTCCATACGAGAAGAGAAAAAACAGTTCTAGATATCTACCTCTGTTATCATCATCAATGGCAAAAGCTTCAGAACCCATCTCATTATTGCATTCATCACCAACGTAACTCGTGCTTTCAGCTCTAGAATGACAAGAGATGCTAGCAATATCCCCGTGGTTATCATATCTCCAGTTCATCCTCAGAACAAAAGCTGAAAAAGTATTGACAAATAAAAGAATTTAGATTCGATGCTTGTAAAATAATCAATACCATATATGATGAATGCCAACAAGAACATGATCTCGTTATTATTAATTATCCAATAATCATACATAAAAAGAGTAAATAAAACAATTCATAATTGAAATGCTTACGTGAAGGTGGATAACTTGTAGCGTATTCAAACCAGAGCTCGGCGTTAGCCAAATTTTCTGGCTCGTTGAAATCATAGTACTGAGGTGCATCAAACTCGTAATCAAAATCAATTTCAAATTCTTCTCTCACCTTCGGTTCCGTCATACATTCCTCTTCTTTATCCATTGTACAATGCCACGTCTTAGGCAAAGAAAAACAAATCACACCATTATTTTTCTCTACAAACTTCCACAAACAAAAATGTGAGAGAGAGTTCCTGTTCTCGTTTTATCTGTCCTTTCCATCTACCAGATTTCGTAGAATTTGAAAAATAAACTTCTGGTTTGATGTCTCAAACAAACCAAAGGAAAGGCAATGGTGCTGCGAATTCTCGACTTTCACTCTCGAATTTTTCTGCGAAAATGGGAGAGAAAGTTCTACTCGCATGCTTCAAAATTCCATTCGGTTTCGATTTCCACTCTCAAAACTTTCTCGAAGAATGAGAGGGAAAGTTCTAAACAATAAATTATTATTAACCGGAACCCTAGTTTATGTCAGAAATGATTTGTTTTAAATCACCGAAGAGAATCGCGAGATTTTCGTTGCGAGCAAAGGAGACATGACAAGACAGGAGAGACAACCAACGAATCGAAGACAGAGGGAAAGAGAGAGCACTGAAATGTCCTCATATGGTGCTGACGTGTAAGGAGAAGGATCCGAATTTCGTTCGAACGGGTGGGTCCGACAACCGATTCTATTTTTAAGATCATTTTAAATTTAAATTTAGAATTATAATTATTTATTTTTCATAACCAGCAAATTAAAGAAAGCCACCAAAACACATTGAACAAAATCGGTCCGAATTTTGCAGCCCAAAAATTCAATTAAATAATTAAAAAATAATAAATTTAATTTAATTATCCACAACAAAAATAATTTTAATATATTATTATAATTAATATAATAAAATTTATTCGATTGTAAATAAAAAAATTTTAAAAATATTATATATATTTTTTATTATATTAATTAAAATATAAATTTTTATATTTTATATTTATTATTAATAATTTTTTATATTAATTATACTGACCTGCTGTCATCTTATTTGAGGTTTTCTTTGACTGAGAGCCCATGCGTTTATTACAAAAACATTTTTAAAATTTAAACTTAACAGCCTAACAACGGGGAGATATGTTTGTCTTCTTCTTGGGACTGAGCAGGTTCCTCTATGGCGGCGAATCTTGAGGTGATTAACGACAACCTTGTCTTTGTGTATAGGAAGTAGCAGTGCAGGGGGTACGCTCCTCTGCTGCGAATTCAAAATCGAGCGCCAAGTTACAAGCAACAACGATGATGGATGATAATTGACCGATCAACACAACCAGAGTTAATGATTTGGTTACATGACATCGTTTATCTTACATAAAATTTAAAATATAAAATAAAAAAAAATAAATATAATAAATATAAAATTTAAAATAAAAAATTTAATGTACATCTAATATTTAATATTAAATTATAATTACATTCATTAAAATTAATTATTAAATAAAAAATTACATAATGTATTAAAATACTAAATTATATTTTTTTATTTGATTTTCGGAGGACAAATTTTGGTAAAAGGAGTAGGGATGATAACATCTTGCCTTGTAATAAATTGATACCAGAAATGTTTCTTTAACAGGCTTACAAACAAGAGAAACAACAAAAAGAAAAAAGGGAAAGGATCAATCATTATACCACTGATTTAGATTCCGAATTGGGACCATAAAAGAAGAAAATAATAAAATTATAAGTAATCAATTTTGATATAATTATTACTTGACTGTTCTATTTTGAAAGGAAGAATTTTAGGTAAGACGTTCCTATTATATTAATATTGTTGACGTAATAAGACCATCAAATAAATGAGATTAGAGAAATAATTTTATTAGTTGTGGATAAAAAAATAATAAAAAAATTTATATATTTTTCTTATCATATTTATTAAATAATGAGTCTTTATTAATTCTTTTTACCTATAATTAATAAAATTATTTATCTCTTCTCATTTATTTAATGGTCACATCACATTAACAATACTGATGTAGTAGGACTGTCTTACCTAAAATTCTCTCTTTATAAAAATTTATATTTAATTTTAATTTTTAAAATTTTTATATTAATTATATTAATTTTTATTTTTTATATTTTAAAATTTAGTTAACATCGTGTATGATAATTAAATTTGTTTTGAAAAAATAATCGTTGTTAAACTTAATGGTTCATCATTAAACTCTTGGCGGCACCTCAGTTTGGCTCTTGATACAAAGGCCAATCATCATTCCTTTCAAAAGTAACTGCTGATTTTGTTATCGGAAAATGCCAACGACGTCGGTTTCCGTGACAATCTTGTGCCGTTTTCGCGAGGTTAGATATTATACTGGGCCTACAAATTACGACTTGGGCCTACCTATTTATTAAAAATGTTCATATGTGCTAGATGGGCCGAGGCCCATATATATGATAACATTTATTAGAATACAAGTGGAGGTCTGAAACTGAAAGGAGCAGCACTCGTGCGTCAAAATGAATAACGATAGATATTCTAAAATTTTCTCTTTTTTTTTCTTTTTTCAAATTAAATATTAAGGGTAGTTTTGTTATTTCACTAAAAGTTACGGACCTATTTGTTGAAGTTAGATAAACTACGCTTTTATTTGTTAAGATATAAACATTTTAAGGACCCATATGTTATTATTCCTTTTTTTAAAAAAAATTTTGTGTTGGTAAATATATTATTCCATCATTAATTGCAACTTATTTGACTTGTAATAATTTGTATTTGAACCCTAAAATTCTTTTGTCTCATTTGTTGTGTTATGTGGGGTTGCCTTATCGCTATGGATAAGGAGAGTTTAATAAATTTTTGTTGAACTCGTATTTTAAATATAATAATATAAAAAGACAATAATAAAATATTAATAATTAATTAATATTTTAAAATAATTTTAAAATTAAAAAAGTCAAAAATACAAGTCAAAATAATTTTATAATAAATACATAGTTATAAAATTAAAAAATAAATGTGTCATTATTGAATTAAAAGATATTTAATAATTTTAATTTAATATTTTAAAAAAAATTTAAAAAATAATATAATACAACAAAAATAATATTTATTAAGTTACGAGTAATAAAAAAAAAAAAAAAAAAAAAAAAAAAAAAAAAATCAATTTAATGGTTTTTAATTAATATTTAATCAATAAATATAATTATTTAAGACATATTATTATCACTCACAAATTGCATCAAATCAAACATTTTGGGCATGAAGTGAAAGCAGAGTAAGAACGTGGCCCGTCGAGAAAGAGGACATTTTAGTAAACTCCGTCTGTCGAGAAAAGATCGAAGCCACTGCATCTTTCCAAGTTTCCCTCTCTAAATCGAACGGTTCTAAATTAACGCTTCCAAATAGAACTAAATTAAAATATCACTCTCTTTTCTTGCAGCAACGGCCAGAATCTAATCTTTTCATTTTTCAACGCGCGGCGGACGTACTGAGGCCTTGTAGTTCCGGTCACCTAATCCATGACCCAAACCCATCGTACCACTGAACTCGAACGCCGGAAGCCCACCGCAGTCACTGCCATGAGGCTCATAGTCCCCCTACAAGGCGTTGTTCAAGGCAGAGGGGGCCTTATTTTGGGCTCTCTCATTCCTTGCACACTCTTCTACTTTCTCCAGTTTTACTTGAAACGGCACCGTTCTCCTAAGCGTTCCTCGAATCCTCCGTCCCCGTCTACATCCTCTTCCAACCTGGCGGAGCTACCGAGAACGCCTTCGAGGTCTAATTTGTCGACCCGTGGATCGTTTGGTCCGGTTCGGATATCCTCTCGGGCGAGCGAGATTGCGAAACCAGATGATTCGCCTTATTATATTGGGTTGAATAAGGTTCGGGAAGATCGTTATCATAGAACGGATAACCCGAATGGGATTGTTCAGCTTGGATTGGCTGAGAACACGGTAAATTTCAGTTTACGCTATCGAAAATTATCTTTTTCTTTTTTTTTTTTATGCGTTGAACTCATCCTTCAGCTGAATTCTTTTTTCCTTGTTTTCAGTTGTGTTTGGATTTGATTGATAAATGGGCGTCGGAGAACTTAAGGGATTCCATAGTGGGAAGGGACGGCGGTGATTTGAATATCAGCGGGATTGCAACATACCAATCGCTTGATGGAATGATGGAGTTGAAAGTGGTAATTTAAATACTTTGTTTATGTATTTACTATGGTTTAATGATTTTGACTGTCATAATTAGATAACAGTTGTTACTTTGTTATGCATTTGATTTTGAACTCTTTTATTGATTTTTTGAAAGAAAAAGGAAATCAAAAGGATTAATATGTTAATTCTTTCATTCGCCAAACAAGCTAAAATGAGCACTGATGGTAAATAACTGTTACTTATAATAGAAATTCCCAATAAGCTATAGATTTGAAAGATATGAAACCTAAGTTGTTGATTAGTTGCTTATTTACTGTATGAACAATGCAAAGTTTTGAGTTGAATAAGTTAAAAAGCAACTTAGATTGAGTGAAATCATGATAAAATTGTTAATTTCAAAATGATGCTGCTGTGATATAAGAGATTAATACTTCCCCTCTATCCTCCACATTAAGCAAGCTAGTGAGCCTTGAGCTTTGATAGAAGTTCTCTAATTGCTTTTAATTTGAAGGATGTAGTATATCTTGTGCATTTCATTATTTGATTACCACTTGTTGGTTGAATGTATTGTGTTATGACTCTTACATTCTGTATATGTAAAGAAACAACCAAAATGGTTTCTTAAATATTTATTCACATTGCAGGCTATGGCAGGTTTCATGTCTCAGGTCATGGGGCAAGCTGTCTCATTTGATCCCTCAAAAATAGTATTAACTGCTGGTGCAACTCCTGCAGTTGAAATACTATCCTTCTGCTTGGCAGACAATGGGAATGCATTTCTTGTTCCCACGCCTTATTATCCTGGGTAATTTTATAGTGTTTTCCAATCTTTCATTGTTAAAACCAGGTTTTAATGTAGATTGAGAACTGGAAGTTAATTAAAATGCAATTTCCAGTTTTGATAGGGATGTGAGATGGCGAACAGGAGTGGAGCTAATTCCTGTACACTGTCGCAGCACTGACAACTTCGCATTAAGTATAACTTCCCTTGATCAAGCCTTCAATCAAGCAAGAAAACGTGGATTGAAAGTTCGGGGAATTCTCATCTGCAACCCTGCAAATCCTGTTGGCAATATACTGCCACGGGAAACACTCTATGATCTTTTAGACTTTGCACGAGAGAAAAACATCCATATTATTTCTGATGAAATATATGGGGGTTCTATCTTTGGAAGTGAGGAGTTTGTGAGCATGGCAGAGATTCTTGAGTCAGAAGAAGTTGACAAGAGCAGAGTTCATATAATATATGGGTTGTCAAAAGACCTCTCTCTTACAGGATTTAGGGCCGGGGTTATCTATTCCTACAATGAGAGTGTTTTGGCTGCTGCAAAAAAGTTAGCAAGATTTTCTTCTATTTCTTCCCTAACGCAGAGGTTTCTAATTTCCATGCTTTCGGATACAAAATTCACCCAGGAATATTTTGAGACCAATAAGAGGAGGATAAAGAAAATGCATGATTCATTTGTGGCAGGTTTGAAACAATTAGGAATCAGGTGTGCAGAGAGCAATGCTGCCTTATACTGTTGGGTTGATATGAGTGGACTAATCCCTTCTTACAGTGAGAAGGGGGAACTTGAATTATGGGATAAACTGTTAAACATTGCTAAGATCAACATTACCCCTGGGTCAGCCTGCCACTGTATAGAACCAGGATGGTTCCGGTGTTGTTTTACCACTTTAGCTCAAGAAGATATTCCTGTAGTTATTGAACGGATCCGGAAATTTACCGAAACTTGTAAATCACCTCGTTAAAATATTGAAAGAAATTTCGTATTTAAGATTGTTCTTGTGATGAATGATTTGAGAATCTTACATGGACATGCACTTCTTCTGAGTTTGCAGAAAAATTTAGTTCAGCTGTCTTGTAATTCATGCAGAATTTAACATTTAATTTACATTCTCAAGTGATGAGAGTTGAAAACTAGAATGATTTGGAAGAGAGTTTAATGTAGGGAACGGGTTGCTGAGTGATTTTAAACCACAAGGGTATCTGGGTTGTTCCTAATATAACAGTTTCAGTATTAGTTGGTGCTTCTTCCTCTGTAGTCCTTTGATCATTTTGATGTTAAGGCCAAAGACACAGCATCCGGAAGCCCTCTTCTCAAATTCCTGTTATAGTTGCATTCAGGCAAGAGTAAAGTTGTTTGTGAATTTTCTTTTGCAAAATAGCAGATAGTTAGAATATGAATTCTGTTTCCATCATAATGTCAAAAGGAAATGAAATATATGTTTTTGCCCCCTGTTTCTATGTTAAATGGCTATTGATTTCAGATGCTTTTCCAAGTTCTACTGTAGCCCAAGACCAAATGCAGTATTAATGATGGTAAAAGAGAAGCAGGAGTTGGGGATTTACCATTGACAGATTCTGTTTTCTCATTTGAACAGCTTTTCTTTGGTAACTCCTCCTGCGACTCATCATTATCAGCTCCCCAAGTGTTGTTGGCCTCCTTATAACAACACTGTGATTATTCTCATGACCAAAATCCTTGTTCTTCACTTCTGCTGGAGTAAGAAAGCCACTTTCAGAGTAGCCATCCTTTTCCAGGGAACCAGATTTAGGGTGGAGCAAAGGAAAGAGGCATTCCAAGAAAGAAGCCCCCACAAGTCTTGTGGTGCCAGTTGCATAGCTGCTTGCACTACTGTCTGTTTCAGAAGCTGTTGTTGAAGGGATCTCCATTTCTTCACTTGCACTATCAAACGAGGAAGATTTCTCCACTGGAACAGCAGAAGAAATTGCTTCTGACAGTACCAGGCAGTTTGCTACTAGAGAGGTAGCTGACCTGAATGAATCTTCTGTGTCAAAATCAAATGCCTCAAAATCCAATTCTAATGGCTCATTTTGTTCATGATGACCATCACCACTGTATTCATAGGTGTCATAATCTACACCACCAAAGCCCTGGGAGAACATTGGAGGTGGTGGTAAGCATAAGAGCTTTTCTGGTTGGCTTGGAAGTACTTCTGGCTGTGAGAAACAGGGTAATGGTGTTCCAGGCTTTTCCTCCCAATCAAATGGTACGGATGCAATTAGCTTGATTGGAGGTGTTACAGTAGGACTAACAGAAGAAAGCTCAAGTTTCCAGTCTTTTTTAGGCATTCCTGGCTTCACTTCCCAAAGAAAAGGAACCGCAGGTGGTTGTCTCGCTTGCTTTCTTTCCGAATATTCCTCCTTTTCTTCCTTCTCTGCCATTCTCAAAATGAAAACTGCAATCTCATGTGCATTTCTCTATGTACTGTTCGAATATATAATTGTTCTGCAAAGTGGGTTAGACAAGTTTAGTTGTAAATCAAAACGTTGCTAACTGCACCATTTTTGTGTGTAAGGAAATTAGGCATGCCTGCTTTCTCTCTCTCAGTGTATTATAGAAACAGAGTCTAACAGTACCACTTTAACAACATATTATAGGATTTGGTCAGAAGTAAGAGCTCCTGAATGGCTGTTATGGTTTACAGCTACAGGTTTAGATTAACTAGTAAGCGCAGAGGGAAAATGTGAATAATTTCATGTTCAAAATTCGCCTGAAAATCTTCGTTCGTCTGTAACCTTATGAATACTTGTTTCATGCCGAACACATGGGAATTGATATTTAGACCACGTTTCTAAATGTGGTGTTTATATCTGAAACAGAAATTATGTATGTGGGCCCTGTGTTTTTATTAGACTAGCCAGGAAGGATCCTTCAAGATTTTCCTGAGTGTGTAGTCCTTACCACTTTCCTTCTCCCTTTAGAAAACTGGCCCATAATGCTAATCCTGTCCTGGCAGGAATTCTTAAAATTTCCGGAAACAGGTCCGTTACTTGGATTCAGACAACAACTCGAAAACATTTTCCCACTTCGTTTAGGATGTTATTGTCCGAATTTCAATTGGCCTCAAGAGTCTCCCTATATATGTATGTGTCTCGATAATCTTCTGGTATCAACCATCAAACAAATCATCTTTGAGTTTCCACTCGGCAGAAGCTCTTTAATTCACAGAAGAACAAGTCAATTTGCATTCTTAAGAAGAAGAAGAAGAAGAAGATGGTTTTCGACAAGAGCGTGACTACCCCACCTCTATGCTCAAAGGGTTGTGGGTTTTACGGCAGCAAAGAAAACAGAAACATGTGCTCGAAGTGCTACAAAGATTTTCTCAAATCAGAACTTATTGCTGCTAAACCAGCCAAGTCACTAGACGCCGTCGTGCAAAAACCTCCCTACCCAATTGCACCAAGCCCTTCAGTTCTCGACGATTCTTGCCCCCCGCGGCAGTCTGCAACTTCATCATCTGAAACCAATGTTCCTATTGATTCTTGCACAGAAAAGCTACCGAGTGCCGGCGGATCATCTGGGTCTGGTAATCCGAGGATCAAAAATAGATGCAAAAATTGCAACAAGAAAGTTGGATTGACTGGATTCAACTGCCGGTGCGGGCACTTGTTTTGCGGGATGCATCGGTATCCCGAAGAGCATGCATGCACGTTCGATTTCAAGAAGCTTGATCGTGAAATCTTGGTTATGAATAATCCGACCATCAAATCTGATAAACTAGCAGAGAGGATTTAATGTTTTTCCCAATACCATTGTGGTAAAAATAACACCATTCACAATCAATTAATAATATCTATCCATTTAATAGTTCAAAATTGTTTTAATATTAAATTTTTGCATGTATGATTAGTGTTTGAACATTATTCCATAAAAAATTTTTAAATAAAATTGTCATATCAATAAATAATTTTTTTTTATTCATTGATTGAATGATCTTATTATATTAATTATATTAACATAATAAATTTGACACATCTAAAACTTTCTTTTCTTCTTAAATTAAATATTTAATTTAAAAAAATTTACTAAAGAAAAAACTATAAATCTTATATCCAATTTGTTAAAACAATGAAATTAATAATTAGCTAGAGCAAAATAAAATAAGGGAAAGAATCATATCATGACATCCAAGAGATGGGGTAAATGCATATATTATGACTTATGAGATACATAATGTACTATCTTTAGGGCATTTAGATATTATAAGACACCAACTTGGTTGATGAAGGATGGCCCTTAAAAGGTGACAAAAGTGAGAAAGCGTGGGAACATTCTCGAGAAATCTGTGCCCTAATTAACCACCCAAACCGTGAGCTGTATTGTATAATCCATTAAAATTTATCACCAACATGGAATCCAAATGAGGGGTTTCTCTTTCTCTTTCTATTTCTAATAATATTTCCTTCAAGATATGTTCAATAAGAACTACTAGCCGGAAACAACTCTCTTATGATCTCTTGACATTTGCCGGCCGGTTCATATACGATATGATGATCTACTCAATATTGTATGAATACTCTTCTCATATGTATACATACCTTTAAAGTTCGATAATTTTACAAAGATATGTATGGATACTGTCTTTTTACAAATCTTTAATCTATAAACTTTGTTATAATTAAAAAAATATTAATATTATCGATACTATTTTTTTACGAGTCTACATATAATATATATCTTATATTTAATGTATTGTAATTAAACTTTTAGTCTTACATGCATCGTTAAAATATGTTTGTGTTAATATAATTATTTTTATATAATAAAATCTATAATCATTCAATTAAATGACAATTACAACCTAGCAAATTCATTGCTAGCTTTTATGTAGCATCTAATAGCAAGAAGGTTGGCTAGTCTTGATCTCATCAATGATTATAATTGACACAAGATTCCTTCAAAGTAAATCACAAGCATATCTTAGGTAGTGGTTAGGACCCACTTTTAAGCTGAATATTCAACGGTTCCTGTTTGTTTATGTTTGAAATGTCGATCAATCCATTTGCAGTCCAAACTAACCAAATAAATTATATACATAATTGCACTAATTAAACTAATTAGAGGAGTATTTTCACATGATGGATTATAAGCAATGATTGAAAGAGTACCATACAATGTTATTAAAGAAAATTAAAATTACTCAATTCATTTCGATGATATCATTAATTTACATACATCTGTATTACCATATACACGTTAGGGTGTAAAAGCCATAAATTACAAACCCATCTCTCTCAAATCTGAAACTCAGTAGTTCAATCTCTAAACTCGATCGATCAACCATGGTAATAAGCTTAGTTTCTTCAAAAGGGAAATTTTGAAAAGCAAAAAAGACCATCTTCTCTTCGACCCTTAGCTGGAATTTTGGAAATTTAACAACCCATTCAAGTTGGCACATTCGAACAGTGCTTTAGCGGTCATCTCTCTTTCGAACCTCCAGATATAGTTCAGACCCACCAACAGCTCAGTAATGGCAGCTTCTGTCTTCTCTTTGTTTGCGAAATATAGTGTCTGCAAAAGAAGAACATTTGTTTTTGGCACCATATTTTGCTGCTCGAAGCTTCTTTCACTTTGCCATTTTATCATATTATGCGCTAACGGTGACAACCAACCCAAGATTCTCCCCAGAGCATTTCTCCATTCGCCGGCGAGCACCGGATCACTCGCTGAAAACCCGACTCCCTTTAGTCGTGCCCTTAACGATGATCTTATGCTACTCGGTAGCATTGCGTAGAGATCATCCCTCGCGTCAACACCAACCAATTGTGGTGACTTGATCATTTTCTCCATAATGATAATCAAGTTTGCATAGTGTAGAGCCAAAGCCGCAGCACCTAGGGTAGTTGCGGGCGGCTTTAGTAGCTTTGAATTTGACTCGAAAAACCCATTTGATGCATCTTCCTTTTCTTCAAGTTTTGAGCTCTTCAATTGCCCCGATTCAAAGCTACATGTATTAGGGTTTTCAGTAGGATGAACAGTTGCTGAAGCGGAGAGACTGCGGGGTAAGTAAGGTGGATAACCATGACCAATCCCAAACACAAACTTGATTCTTGCTAAAACAGTGAAAATGGGCCTGGCAAGCATAGAAACAACAGTATCGAAACTTCGACTCCACAGAGATCTCTCCCTAAGATACTTTACCTCCTGTCTTTGCCAGATGACCTTTTGTTGAAGATCGAAAATCTTCTGTTCTTTAACGGATGATTCATATTCATTACACTGCAAAGTTTTTCTCAATCCATTCTCTAATACTGATAGCTCCTCCATTTCTTTATACAACGTGGCCGTAACGGTGATGTATCTGTCCATTTTCTTGTTCCTGGCTTCCATATCCTTGGAGCTCAAAACCCAAGAATGAGAATCATGTCCTGAGTTTGCGAACGCTTCAAACAACCGATCAAAAGACCGAAGATTTACATCCTCACATCGCTTGCTTAGTCTAGAGACAGATTTTGCAGCAAGCCTTATATTTTCCACCAGTTCTGCGCATGCCAGACCAAGCAGGAAAGACTCATCGTTCGACACAATCTTCCGGACACCTTCGATAGATACCGACTCGTTCCGCAATCGAATGATGTTTTTGTCTGAAAGAGCCTGCCATAGATGAAGCAGCTTTGACATGATTCCAGCGATTTCAAAAGCTAAGACTCCAACGTGTGACTTCTTTGATGAAAGTTTTGGTTTTGGAACAGAATCAAAACCGCTGGATATTGCTGTTTTAACTTTTATCAACCAAGTTTCAAGCGCCATGGCTGTGATTCTAAAGAACAAGAAGTGGGCAGTGTTTTCAATTGCACAAGATATCAGATTGAAGAAGAAATCAAGATCTAGAGAGAAAAGGAAAATATGGGTTATGGAGAGAAATAATTGAAGAGTGGAGAATGCAGAGATAAGAATAAAAGGAGAGCTTGAAAGTGTCGCAGGTGGAGATGCTCGTGGGATGTTTGAGAGCTTAGCATTATATTATACGAAATGGTCGAACTAGAAAAACCAAAGCACAGGGACACAGACAAGAGAAAGAGAGAGAGAGAGAAATATTTGTTTAGAATCTTACAGAAGTCTGACAGAGACAGATGCAGTAACAGGGCGTGAAGAGTCATTCAAGTTCAGGTCTAATTTGTCGTCTCTGGTTGGACATGCAGTCGCTGCAAAGGAGAGTGGAATTACTAGTTCCGCCATTGTTTCTACACTTTTATTATTTATTTTATGGTGATTATCAAATTAGTCCCTATACTTCAATTAAATAACAAATAAATTTAAAGTTTATTTAACTCTAATTAAAAGAAATTAACTAGTGGTAAAGGAAACTATCTCTATTTCTGATGCATTTTAATAAATTTTAAAAAATTACTAGAACATTTAAGAAACTATTTTTTTTTTTGTAAAAACACATTATAAAATTTATTTAATTTTCTTATACATTAAATCACAAGTTTAATATAAAAAAACATGTAAATATGCTAATTCGCACTTATGAAATTGAATAAAATATAAAAATAATATATTTATAGACTTATATATGATTTTTATAAATTATAAGGACCAATTCAATCAATTCTATTTATTTTTGTAAATGAATATCATCTGAGTGGGTAAAAGAAAATTATTCTAAGGTGTTTGGTTGGCGAGAAACCCTTTTTCTTAGATGCTGTTTCTTTCAAGTATGAAGCAGGGCCATATGTTATCATTATCGGCCTGATCTTTTTGATTTTTAATGTATAGCAATTAGCTTGATGTTTTCTGATTAGAAAGTTCTAATTGGATAATTTGTTTGCTAGCTTCCCAACTTTATTATCTCAAGAGTAAAAGAAAGGGGTCATACTGTTGATTTTACAGTAAATTTTTCATGAACATACACTAGCTAGGGTTCATGAACTTAATAATTGGGGTTAATAACCAATTAAAATATTTCTTGTTGTTAATTATAATTAATTAAATTTAAGTAATTACCCTTTGTTGTTGAACTATCTATTTGTTTTGTATTGTTTGTGTTGATATAATTGGTAATTCGTGTCATTTCAAAAGTTTACTTTAGATGTTTTGACATGAGCATCCAAGGTGAAAAAGAGGACTTTTAATTCCCATTTGCATAGTAAAAAGTAAAATATGAAAAAGTGAGAGGATAATTAGATTTTTCATCATAAAAAGGAGATTAATAATGAAATTTTTTAACTAAGATGAAAAGTAGCATTAATCGATTGATTGATTGTCGTATGCATGCATATTTCATATATATAGCAAATATACATTTAAAATTTATATCGAGATAATATTAAATTTTGATATATCTCTGACAGATTCTTAAAGTATGATTATTGTAAAATCTAATATTAAATCAAAAAATGAACAATTATACACAATTAATCTTAGACTTTGAAGCTTAATTTTAAAATCCAAACTAGTAACTTGTGTTGTTTGTCTATAAAACCTCAAATATTATCAATGAACATAAAAAGTGTAAAAAAATAAATAAATAAAATTAAATACTAGTAAAAATGCAGAAGATGAAGATATAGTAGAAGTTCTCTTGAAAGTTCAAGATCATGGTAATCTATATATAGAAATGGGTTAGAATTTATATAATTTTTTACACTATTTGTATGTTATTAGATTAATTATGATTAAATAGTTGAAATTGTATTTCACATATAGATTAATTATGATATATTAATTATACATATTATATTTGATTTTAACTATTGAGAGTTCATTAATTTAATGGTTAAAAATTAATTTAAAAAATTATAAAATTAATAAGCTTTTGATCTTATCCCATGTATATAATTAAGTAATTTAAAAATAATAATTAGTTTATTGTAATTATTTGAAAACATGCACTAAAAAGACAACGGCAGTGCACCTAAGATTGCATCTAGACCACAACATTTAGTAGACAAACATTTTTTTTTTTTTTCCAGTGGCTGTTTAAAAAAAGCACTTTTCTGCTTTCTGCTTCTGGTCAATGTTTAGCAACTGGTGCTTTACAGCATGCTTGTTAGCTGCTTCCATGTCAATACTACAGGCCTCTTGTTTTCAAGAAATCTAAGTATTCATTGATACAAATATTGCATGCCTTGGGTTCAAATGAGAAGCAATTCTTATACAATCGATAAGCCGTTCCTTCATTCAAAAACGAGACGTGTGGTGGCTTAAAGTTGACCCATGCATTTGTGCCGACTAGCTGGGACACGAGGTGAGTGATGATTGTGGCCAAATAATCACGATTCTCTTTGACTTACTTATACAAGTAAATATAATTTATAATTGATTGAATAGATAATTCTCAACAGTCTCGATCATAAATTTTGGGAGTATTAAGAGAGTTTATAAAATATAATTTTTATTAAATTTAATATTAAATTAATAAATAGATAATTTAAAATTTTAAAAGAATTTTTAAATATAATTTCTATCAAATTTAATATTAAATCAAAAATAAATAGTGATACGTAATTTAAATTTTAATTTTAAATTAAATTTTAATACTTTTAACTCACCATTTGTGTTGCTTGTATATAAAATTATTATTGAATTTGAATATTATATAAATAAAAATATATAAATGTATGAAGAGATTTTCAAAAAGTCAATTAGCTAAGTTGAAATTAAGACAGTATTCTAATTGATGGGAAAATATTTGTGAAATATGCATTGAATTGAAAGAACCAAAGGAATTAATTAGTGAATATTGGCTGGTTTGGAGAAGAGAAAGAAAATGAGATTCAAACTTTTACTCATTGAGAATCACATGGTTAGTGGGATTGTGTTGTTGGGTTGGTGATATATTTTTGGGCATTGGGGTCACCAATAGAATACTCAATAGAGATCAGATTTGACCAATTTTCTGAAATTGGTGTCTGGCTAGGGTTTTTTTTTTTTTAACTTTTTAACATGGCATAGGCATAGTACTTCATCTTCTTTCTTTCTTTATTGTTTGTGAATTCTTATTGTATAATTTTTAACCAGCTTTGGGTGCTGCTTTTGCCTGCAAATGGAAGGGCAACGAAGCATATGGTTGTTTAATTGTCGGAAAATGAATAGGCAGCAATCCTACATCTCCATATATCTTGATAAATGTGCCCACCACCACCACCCTTGCTTACTTTAAACCTTTAATTATCTCTTCATTGAATCTTTAACTCATTTACAGTTCTCATATTTCCTCTCCTTGCACTCCCACTTCAATTTAATTAATGTTCAATACCCACCTCCCTTTTGTCACACACACACAAGAAGAGCTCTCTCTCTCTCTCTCTCTCTGTTATTCAGTGAATATTTTTTCTTTCTTTTTGGCCTTTTCACATGGGTAAATAAAATAGACGAAAAAGAAGAGATAAAGGCTGTGAAAGGATTTGGCTAAAACTTTGTACACATATCAAAATTGAGAAGAGACAAAGGCTGTGAAAGGATTTGCCTTTCATGTTTACAAATCACATGTCAAGTATTTGAATGTAGTATTATCGCTCTCTTATTAATCTATTGTAATTTCGAGTACAACGGTACAGGATATTGTTAATTTGTGAAGAAAGCAAATAATATGATTACTCTTATCTTATGCATGAGCTTTGTACTGCCCGTAAGCACTGGGATTTGCAGCACTGAATGATAAGATTAAGATCGATGGATGGAGTAGTAGATGCATAAAATGCATGTTCCGATGGGGAGAGAGGTAGTTCTTCAAGAATTAATCGTTGGAAATGGAAGCCAACCCCCACAATTGACCAAGTTGACCTGCTGAAATGTAGACATTTGTCACCATTTCAGTGGCCAAAATCCAACATCCACAAATAAATAGATAGATCCAGCAGCGACATGGTTATTATTATCTAAATGAACATCTCTTTCGTGATTCCAAATGGGATTTTGTTCTCAATATATTAATGCAAGAGTTGAAGTCAAACAAGTAATGAACATGTGGCTATACATTCGAAATCATATGCATGGGAGGTTGGATATTGTATAATGAGATCAAAGAATGAGGAAGATCATATGTCATTGAATCGATGACATGTTGTTTTGTTTTAATACAACGTACCACAACCCTCCCTTTCTCATTCTCTTTACTCTAAGAAGATCTCTGATTCACCACCATTGCACCGACTATCTTCTAGCCATTTGTGTTTTGACTTGACTTCCTATTAGTTAATTAACTAGTTCTATGTCTATATAGTTTATTCATTATAAAAAATTGTAGAATAACTCTAAATTTTTTTAAATTTTTAAAAATTCTAAATAAATTTTTAAAATATAATTTTTATCGAGTTTAATATTAAATTAAAAAATTAATCAAATTTTAAAATTTAATTGTGAATCGCATGTTCTTAAAATTATTCCTGATTAAGATATACATAGAAATAAGTATATTTATGAGCATTAATTTATATTTCGATTAATATAACAATTAATTAATACTATTAAATTAATAATTCTAAATTATGTGACACGTATATGCCATTATTAATAAAATTCGGCACATCATGTTAAATTTACTTAATCTCTTAGTAAATAAACATTATTAGAATAAAAATAATTTGACTTAAACTAAGGGAATATATATACTTTTACAAAGTAATTGGGGAAATAATTGATGATGTAGTGTTGTCCCATGCGTAGCATGCATGTTGGAAAACTCCCATGCTGCCACGAACTCCGGTAAATCAACCGCTCTCTCGGACAAGAAATCATGAAAACAAACTACGAATAAGAAGAAATTTTGATCATACCAAATCATGTAATTATATTGTATTAGATATATGATATTGGTGTGATGCAATCATCCACTTTAACCGGTGCGTGGGTGTGTGTGTATGTTTGGTGATGATGGCAATTGTTGCTACACTCAGTCTTCTTCACTTTCCAATTTCATGGCAATTAATAGACAGAGAGAGAGAGAGACCAACTTCAATGTCAAAGAGTTCTAAAGTGACATGAATATGGTCTCTTAAGTGTGTGTGTGTGTACGGGAATGACTAGAGATGGAGCTTAATCATGGATAACTAATGCTTGAAGACAAGCATGTCAAACTGGTCCATTTGTGTTGAATCGTCCATGCAAAATTTTGGTCAATCCAAAGAAGCACGATTATCGGTTTAAACAGCAACTGTCCTCAAATTGCATAGTGTGTAATATGCCACTTTCACAAAACTAAAGTTAACCACAACAATCTTTCTCTTAACTAAGACAAGTAATGTATACAAAGACCATCTAATTTTCTTCTTTCTTATTTCTTACTTTTTCATCAGCTCCTTAAAAAGGAGTAAAGAAATATGACACAAGTTTAAATATAGTAAAAAAAATATGATCCTACAAGTTTTAAACTTTATAAATTTTAAATTCTTTTTTAATTGAATTTATTATTTTATCTAAAAGATTAAACTTAAAAATAAAAGTTTAATCAATTTTATTTAATATTTTTTTCAGGTACAATCTTAATTTATTTTAATAAATATTGTAACGTGAATTCAAATAATAATAATTTTTTAATTTTTAGTGTTTATAAAGATTTGAATACTAAACTATAAAATCAAGTCTGTTTTGATAACAAATTAAATTTGTCGATTTATCTAAAAATTTAAATTTAAAATTAAGAATTCAAACAATTTCATTTAACACTCATTTTTTTAAATTACATTAAAATTTTTGTGTATGCTCTAATATTATAAACTTTGCATAGAAAATAGTCTAAACTCATTTTTATGAGTAGCCGATCAAGACAAATGACACCCTTTTCTCTTGAGTTTGAAGATTGTTGCTACTTTGCTTGCTTTACAAAAACATTTCGAGAAAATACATTCTCTATTGTATGAGGGCTATATACAAGCTATAGATAGCTATGGACATAGACCACTAATTTCACCCTTCAATCACCCCATCCCCTCTTCATGAAAAGAAAAGTAAAGAAAATGTACGCATAGAAGAGAGAAAGAAAGACAGAAAGAAATCAATTTTGGTGGGACTTAAACCAAACCTACCACTTGGCCGAAAGAGAAATCCTGTTTGAGTGTTCACTCAAAATTTCCACCCCATATGAAGACTTTGAATGCATTTTGAATACTTGAAGAGATAAAAGGGTCTCTCTTTTCACGTCAAAGCAAGCACACTCACTAATTTTGCTTCTTAGCTTGATGGGGACCTTATTATAATAAGGGTGCAATGCATCACTAAGATCCCACTTCATTAAGTGCTTTTGGAATAAGGATTTCTACATATTCTATTATTATTGACCAAAAAACAAATAAAAGGGTGATAAAATTGCGCATGAGTGAAGAAACAAATGGGGTTTACATTCATTACAAAGGGAGGAGTTTTGTTCCACTTTTGCTAGACATTCTCTAAAGGAAAGGGTCCCAAAATTAAAAGACACAACACTTTAGAAACATCTTATAAGATGATGCTCTATCCTCCCTCCCTCCCTCCCAATCCCAACAACCCATTTGCCCTAATCAATGAACCATGTGCACGTGTGTCATCATCAATTGTACGTACGTGGTAGACCAAATTATTGATTAACACGCACGTGTATTAGGCCCAACCAATGTTCATTTTCCAATTTTAATTGGCTCTGCTTTGGTAATAATTATACATTTACCAAACTAACAGTAAAAAGTGAAATTCCAAGGACACTGGTTTTTGCCATGTTCCAATATCTTCCTAACATGGATTTAATATTCTAATATGTGATTATGTTTGTTAATTTCAGAGTCAAAATTTTCATGGTATTTGATATTGTTAATATTTTTATTTTTTATTTTTTTGCCATGAGGTCTAATTAGGGTTATACTTAAGAATATAAGTAATATAATTTTTAATCCATAATTATAAAATAAAATTATTAATAATTAAATATGAGTAAATAATTAATAATATTAACTATCAAATAATAGTAAATATTTTTTATGTTATTTTTTTAAAATTAAAATAAAAAATTAAAAAAAGAAAAAGAAAAAGCGAAAAGGATTACCCTTCATAATTTTTTACAAAAAGGGGTGTGAAAAAACAATGAAGGAATTTCGAAAGTTGAAACTGATGGTATGGTAATGTCATGAGCAAAGAAGAAGTTCAACCACTTAACTTCATCATGTGATGATTGAATAAGTCATACATTGCAACTCACAACTCATCAACAAATGTTCCACCATTATCTAAGATTCTCATCATTAATCATTACATTAGTTTCTAAAGCAACTCCAGCTTTGCATTGCTACATGGCACTTGCCGATTGGTTGAAATATTCTTTACTATGTTTGTACAAAATACAAGGTAGTAATTTTGCTAATTGGTAGTTTAAATTTATACATGATATGAACTTAATCATATCAGTCTGACTGATACAAGCACCATGACTGATTTGATCAAGCTTGCTATTGCTGGAACAGAGATTAGAATTGTAACTTTGCCAAACATTTTTCGATTTGCTTGCATTGCTGTTAAAGTGAAGTAATTCTTGGAAGCTCCTTTAACATTGGCTGCTTTCACAAGAAGCTGGTTCATAGAGCAAGGTCATTTGGATTGGAAAGAACCAGTTAACGAGTTGTTCCAGTCTGGTGGGAAATTTCATACAGCCTAGACTCTGGAAACCAAGCAACCATGGAGATCAAGTTTACTTGCTAGCCATGACTTGGACCAGCCAAGACCCCGTTTAAATTGACCATTACAACTAACTAGACCTGGTAAAAACATCAGTAAATGACTAACCAGCGACACAAGGAAACGGCAAAAGAATAAATACCTGAGAGCAAAAATCACTAAATCACCCTTATATCCACAAACTTGAACTTTCTGTTCTTGTTACAAGAACAAATTAAGAGTCATAAATGATTTTAGCTCACCAAATTTTGTTATTTGTACCCCATTTGATATTTGCATCATAAAAATATAAAGTAGTAAGTAATATCATAAGTACCATAGAAATATTTTGTAATATATATATTAGACATATAAAACCATTACAACTCATCTAATTATTTAATTATTGTTATTCAAATTTTTAATTTTTGAATTGATAATCAAATAGATAATATTTGAATTAGTCTTTATTGATACAACACAAATACGACATAATAATTTAAATTACCACCCCTACAATTCATTTCTAATATCATTCTAAGTAAAAAAATAATAATAATTCCAAGTAACCAATAATATGCTTTCTAGACATTTTTAATGAATGAATTATAATGTCTAATAATATTTTCATTTCAGTAATAATTATGAATAAACTAATTGACATACGAGAGCATTTTCATTTCTCAAGAAACAATACTGCTTATGATTTTAACTGATATTTAAAATTTTACTATTTCAAGTAATTTGATATTTATCAATTAAATTATCAAATAGAGCAAATTATAAAAATTTTATCAGTCTCAAGTCACTTGAGATGACACTTTAAACATATAATAACAGGGATCTGAGGACAGGGGTCTCAGAAATGTCACCAACATGTCTCTGCTTTACAGCACAAACCATTGTAGCTGTGAGCAAGTTGAACTCCTTAAGACCTGGAAACTATAAATTAGCCTCACCTTCATTTTTCAGATTTTTGCAACATCATCTGCTGATAAAACCCAGTTCAGGAATTTCAAAATGTGTATGTAAATAGGAGACTAAAGAATATGTCAGGGATGCAAAAGAGAAACAAATGATACAATTGATTGGGAAAAACAAACAGCATTTGGCCAAAGAAAATGCAAGGAACCCAAGTAAATTAGAAAGAATATTGATCTCCGCTTAATTATAGCTCCTGAGATTTCTAATTCCAGAAAATTACTTTGACAGAGAGAAGCAAAATTGAATATCAGCAGTTGATTCAAGAAAGCATTCAAGAAGAAGTTCCTTCATGGAAAAGCTTGCCCCAACAAGAAGGTTATCTTCTGTAGGCTATATTTAAGGAGGTCCCAAGTCGACGGAAAGTAACCATTGGACAGTCTTGACATCCCTACTTATAGCTCAGAACAGCATCCTGATTCATCTGCATGAAACAAGAACCATATTCTAATGCTGATATTGAAAATGCTATTCTTCAACAACCATAATTCCTGGAACTTACAGATTTCGCAAGCTCCTTGGCTTTCTCATCATTGAAACCTAAATTGGCCAGTATCTTGTGACCTGCTGATTCTTTTTCTGCCCATACCCCAAGAAGCAAATGAGTTGTGGTTATTTCCCCACCTTCCCCTGCATTTCATCTACCAATATCAACAAGATGCTAACGATATAGCAATTAAAAATTATGTCCCAATTGCAAGCACAAACAAGTAAGATGTGATCCCAATTAAAATGGTTCTTATTATTTCCAATTAAACTTCTTAGAGTGAAAGGTCAAGAAGCAAACAGTTGTGCGGATGATGCACAGTGTACATCAATCACTAATTACTCATCTATTTATCAAATGTTAGAATTAAAAAGATCAAGTGTCCTGTTACCCGAATAGATAATTATTAACAAAATAGGGGGAAAGGATTGGAATATGTACCATTTCTTAGAAAGTATGACTGTTAAATATAAATAAAAGAAGAGTGTGTAATCTAATAGACTGATTTATCACAAGGGGTATACCAATGTTGGAGACTCCCAAACCAATTAATTATACTCCTCTGTATAGTTTTCGTATGTGGTTTGCAACACAGTTTTGTCAAAGCACTCATTTTATTTTTTATTAAATAATATACATAAAACATACTACTAAACTAATTAAACAGTCCAAATTGTTCACCTTCTAATTTCATAATAGAAATCTATAATTTTCTTGTTATGCTAAACTGTCATGAGAACAGCTAACCAAGAAGCAAACCATAGGCACACATTATGACAAAGTAGAGATAAAATACATGTATACATAGGAGAGAAGTGGATGGAGTGTTTCACAGCTTGAACATGGTATGCATGCACAGATAATGCCTTCTCAGGGGAAAAACTGAAAATTGAAGTCACTTGATATAGTAGTTGGTATTATACCCTATCACACTAGTCTGAGACCAAGTAGGGCCAAGTGTTATGCATATTGAAGTAAGTTAAAATGCCTTTTAATGGATCAAGTGAACACTGCAATAATATTTGGCTTGCAATCATAAGAAAAATTTTCTCGTCCTTTAAAGGTTTTAGATGTTCATTTACTTCATATCAAACAGAAACTGCCAAATAGTTCACATAAAGCCTTTCTTTTCTTGAACAAGTTGGCAATGCAAAAAAATAAAGAGTTGAAAGAAAAGCAAGCTTAACAATCAGAAAGATCTAGAATTATGATTTAAATTAAATACAAAATTGTAGAGGATCCTCCGTACTTCAGATGGGCAACCAGGTTCAGCACTTTTTGCCTAATTTGAACCTCAATTAAACTATATTGTTGTAGTCAGAGTTAGCTTTTTTGTCCTGCAATAGTCCATCTACTGATTTTGCATTAATTACTAACAGGACCAGATTGATTTTATATCACCATATCACAGGGCTCCAAGATACATACTGAATAGTTAACTTATATAATGCTCCAAGAAACATAGACATGCATTCAAATATTCTTAAATTTCTTTTGTAGCACTATAAGAGAATGTAGTGATTAAAAAAACGACTAAATCTAGAGGTTTGTGAAATTAGAAGCATAAAATACCTGACTTTAGTTTCTCATCGACAGCCCAATCAAGAGCCCTTTGAGCTTGTTCAGTCAATGGAGGATGCTCAGGGCTGAAATAGTACAAATCAGATTTTCCAAGTAAGTTTATAGTTTCTTCCCGCACCTTCAAAAGTGTTATTCCATTAGCCCTCAAAAACTTTGCTGTTGTACTCGTTCCTGTAATAAAAATATGAATCTAAGTTACTCTGGAAGATACACTATTATTAACAAAGATCTAAAAACCAGAAGGTCAATGATGCACAAGATCATCTGCAAAGTTCACAGTAAACATAACTTCTTAACAGAAAGTTTACTTCTAATGATATTCCTTCTCTTCTTAAATTATATTGCACCACTTTAAATTAGGATTTATGTCAGGCTTCCATTCAAATTTGGATGTTTGCTGCACACTTATGCATCAAGAATCCATAAGTTCCCAAACCACCTACAGGCAACTAATGAGTTCCTTACACCCTTTTGACATACATGAGCACGTGTATGACAAAATGAAGATAGATATCACCTATTTGACCAAACCGGACTTGAAGTAGATATTCTACATTAAAGCAATCTAATAAGAGACTCTTTCGTAGATAACCATGCTACTTTCCAGTCGTGTAGTAAGTATTGTTAGCTCATGCTTATGCTCCCACACTGTTAATAACATGAAGCATTTTAAATGTAAACTTCAAGAAATCATCTCACCCAACATTTTCATCCAAATGTTAGATATAATTTCTCAAATTTTCAGCCTAAAACATTCAAGCAAACTTCCCAATGATATTATAGTTCTAAAGGCCCCAAAAGAACACTATAATTGGATGCCATAAGCCAGTATAAGCAAAGAAATGACAAACCCTCGACCAAAATTCCCATTAAAAGCGCTTCAGTCCCGGTGTTGGGATACTTGATCTTCCTCGCCTCCAATTCCGCCATAGCAAACGCCTTTATCGCCCTTGCAGACCAACTACACGTGATAATCGTTCAATGCGTAAACAACTCCACAATCATAAAGTTACATGCATATGCGTCAACAAATTATAATGAACTCACTAACTTTGGAATTTTCTCCGAAGAGGCTCTCTCGGGTTTCCTGCAATTACCAAATCAAATTAGACTAAACAGTCTCCTCTAACCCAATTATAAAACAGAATTACACATACTAATTACGAACAGTTACCCCGTCGGGAGACTAAGCGAAACTGTTGCCGTCGCTGAGCTACTATATTTCGGAACAAAAAGGCTCGAATCTGGACGTGGTTGAATCAGGAGCCTGATGCCGTACATAGAACTTGACAGGATAGATGACGAAGAAGCTTTCTTCCATTTTGTATTGAGAGATTGAGAGCAAGGAAGTGAAATTGAGGAAAATGACAGTGCATTAGCAGCCATGGTCGTCAAAGAAGAAGTTTTGATCAGCTAAAATGATTACAAGTTTGCAGAAGATGTCACTGGCGAGCTCTGCTCATTTGGGCGTGCACGCTACCGGGGATGTTGAAGGCCTTTGATAAAACCATTTTTAAACTTTATGCAGATAAACGCCATGTCGGACGTCCTCATGTTTCTAAACGACACGCATACCGTTTTCGAGGTGTGAAACGAAGCGGACGGAACTGGACTGAGCCTAAAAAAGGTTAGAGTCAACGTGAGGCTGTAAGTGGGCTGGGTTTAGACTTCGGATTAACGGGCTTGACCCATTTAACCAATGGGATTTAAAATATTATTTTCTATTTTTGTGTTGGCAAATTTCTATTCGTCCTCGGAATAGCGTTAAGTCTTTTGGGTTAATCCCAGACCACGTGTTCGGCCTTCAACCCGCCGTGTGGGTCCCACGAACGCCGCACTTGAAAATTCGAAACCAGTCGAAGCCGCGCACAGCGGCGCAACGAACGGTGCCACCGACTTCAATGAATTATGTTTTTTATTTTTAATTTTCATTTAGAAAAAAAAAAATTCAAATTTTTTTACCGCAGAGTCAATTATAAAGACCTTCCGGCAACATTGATTCTTTTTGATTGCCGTTTTGCTCCTTTTGCCACGCGTTTCCGTAACCACGCCGACGGCCTCACTTTTATCGAATGCGGTGATCTTTTGCTGTTAAATGTTATCTCATCTTTATCCACGTCACAGCACGCAGGTTCATATGTAACCTCATATGCCTTTGACATGAAGGGGGAGGGCGAGACCCCACCTCACTATTAGGTGCAGTGACGGAAGCACAATTACCTTTTTGTATACAACATTTTTACCAGTCCATTTTGGCTACTACAAATTAGGGTGCTTTAAACCAACCGATTATTTTTATTGTTTTATAAATTATTAATTTAATTTTAATTTAAAAAATAAATTCATTAAATTTTGATTCAATTTTTAATTTTAATTTAAACTAATAAAATTAAACCGAACTATAAAATTAAAATATAATTTTTATATTTTAATTTAATTTAAACTAATAAATTAAACAGAGTTAAAATTTATTTTAAAATTTATAAAATAAAATATAATACGATAAATTTAAATTTTATAATTAAATTAATATTTTAAATTTAATATAAATTTATAGATAAAATTGATTCAAATAATAATTATCAATTTAAATTTTATCTTTTACTATCAACAATGGATTGATTTAATCTAAACTAAAATTTGTAATTTTGAATCAAAATTAATTCAAATTGAATTTATCCTCTCTTGTCTATAACCAAATATTGTAATTAATAAATTAAAATTATTTTATATTTATTTCTTATTTATTCATTATTTTGATCACGCATGCTCATAATATACGATATAAAATTTAATTTTAATTTTTTTTAATTTATTAAAAAATTAATTAATAATTAGTTGAATAAAAAATACATTTTCATCTTTTAAAAAATAATTATTGTATTTTAAATTTAATTAAATATTTTTTAATAGTTTATAACACGTCACTTAAAATTTTAAAAAAATAATAAATAAAAGAGGAGATTCGGACGTGTAATTAATTAGGGAGGTTAATTGGCTAAGGAAAGTATTAATTGTCCGTGTTTCAAAGACAAGAAAACAGGTGCGATGTAATAAATCAGGGACATTTCAGTAATTACAGTATCTATCTCTCTTCTCTTTGTCTTCCCCGCACGGCTCATGGTTACTGTGTCTCTTGTTCCTCTTGAGGAATAAAAGCCAGAGTTCTACCCTGATCTAAACTCCCCTTTGTCATTCAAATTTCTCATATTCCGCAAGATTTGCCAATCTCTAATAGTTTTCACTTTACTATATTGTACATCCGATCCAAGATCTTTCTTTCCTTGTTAATCGCGCATTGTTTATGCCAATTTCGCGGCGTAAAAGAAAACTCTCTCCCTTGACTCTAAAATGAATCGATTTCAAACCGGACGAATGCGAAACTGAGAAAATTTGGTGATTCGGGAGCTTTCCGTTCGGTATCGAATTGTATGTGCATGGTATTTTACTTTTCTGTTCAGTGAAGGTTTCTTGCTTGGATATCGAATTTTATAAGCATAGAAACTCGAATTATTATATTTTTGAAATTGAAATGTTACTCTAAATTTTCGTTTTTGAGTCGTCGTGGGTGGGAGTCAATCAGTAATTATTTGTTTTTGAATTTAATTTCTTTTATTTCCGACAACTTTTGCTAATTTTACTGTGTTAATTTGCTTCTTACACGTTTTATTTACACTCTTTTTTCTGTTTTATTGAAGGAGATTGAATCACCTGATCTTGCATCCAGAAAAAAGCAACCTTCAATTTCTCGTTTGGGAATAAGCAGATTAGTTAGTTAGCGTTTTGTCTGAATTTTGGAAGAAATCCCAGATTTAACTTGTAGGTTTAGATTGGTCTTAGATTCTATCAAGACACAATAATCTTTTTTTGAATTTTAGGTTGATTTTCATGGTTAATAATTTTATGGTAGATTCTTAAAACAAGCCATGACCTTGGCATCTTCGCCCAGGGGAACCATGGCTGCTTTTCCACGATCATTGTCCTCCATCCTTGTTTCGGTAGGAGGACTTGCCATTTTCTTGATTATTGGTTCCTTGCTTTTAGTTTCAAACCCAATTGTTTCCACACTTCATGTACATTTAAGTGGTTTTGATAAAAAATTAGACTTGCCTTCTTCTTCTAGCAGTCCGACTTTTACTGAAGTAGATGTTGCCAATAAGAATTCATCATCTGTGTCTACTTTAGAACAGTCCAAGAGTTCAGTTTCTCCTCCGGTTGATGATAATGTAGATGTGACTGATAAGGACGTTTCACCTTCTGAGTCCAGCGTACAAGTTTCCAGGAAGTCAAATGGTTCATCATTTGATTTGTCATCCAGATCAACAGAAGAAGGGGAAGCCAAAAATGGTAATGTTGCCTCTGATGTTGCAAAGAATGTCGAAAGTCATAAAAGAGATTATCTGGGCTCTGCAAATAAATCAGTTGGTTCTTCTGATGATTCCAAAGTGGGGGCCATGCCTGCTTCACCTTCTCTGACAGGCAATAAAACCCAGATTGGTTCAGTTATATCGGGTATTTCTATTGAACTTAGTTTAGTAATCTTATTCGTTTTTGAAGATAGATTTAATAATAAGAGGATATTGATTCATTATGTTTAACTCTTTACTGAAGTATCAAATATGGTAACTTGCTATTAAAAGACACATACAACAACCATGTTTTTGTTGTCCAGTCATTAATAAAATTTATCTTCCCCTAATTTGAGTACCAAATTCTTCTAGCAGAGAAGAAGACCTTTCTTAAAAAAGCTGGGTTTACCTACCATTATTTTGGCTTATCATCAACTAATTACAGTTTAAGAGTGTAACTGGCTAAAAGAATGCTATACATTTATTGATGATGAACTTCATCTGCCAGAGGCTCCCTTATCAGGAAGTCAAAACCGACTTCCTTGGTTAAAAAATTATAGTATGCCTATTGAAAATACGGTTAGAAATCTTAAAAAGTAATTTAAATAGATGGATGCAGTTGATCAACTACAAATGAATTGCGCCAAAGTAGTAGTTCAAATCCTATTCTTTTATGCTTATATATATTTTCTAATATTTGACTCCCATTTTTTTCTTCCTACTCATTTATTTTAGCTTCTCATGTGCAACTTGATTTTCTATTGTGTAGAATGTGATCTGTACCATGGAGGTTGGTTTTATGATACCATGGGACCATTGTACACCAACAACACATGCCCTGTCCTGACACAGATGCAGAATTGCCAAGGAAACGGAAGACCTGACAAAGGATATGAGAATTGGCGGTGGAAACCATCTCAGTGTGACCTCCCTCGATTTGATGCTAAGAAATTTCTGGAGTTGATGAGAGGGAAGACACTGGCTTTCATTGGAGACTCAGTTGCTCGAAACCAGATGGAATCAATGTTATGCCTTCTCTGGCAGGCAAGTATCTATAGTTTCTTCAATCTCATTACTTTATGAACAAAACTTTTCCCAAGTCTGCTCAAGTGTTGATTTAGGAGTCTTTTGTTTATGTAAAAGGCTTTGAATATAACAATGGGCACACAAAACTCCTTCTAGAGTTATGCTGAAAAGCATGGATTTATAGCCTTGATGGGATTCTTTAATATGTACAAATGTTTTCTAGCATTTCTTATTTTTATCTTGGAATGGTTTGTTTTTCTATTGAACTTCACTGGTGATGAATGATGGTTTTCATTCCCTGTTTTTGGCTTTAACACTATGACTCAATTACCTAGGTAGCTAAGCCTTTCTCCATCCCAACTTATCCATTCTTTCTCCTCCCTCACCTCATAAAGGAAAAGGCTTAAAATATAACCTCAAAAACAATTTGGTTGGATGACATATAGGGTTGTAACTCCAATGTTAGATATATCGGTACGGCTTTGCTGAATCCTGGAGTTGGGCTCAATTTGGTCCTAAATCCTGTGTATATCTCATGTATTAATTATAAAATCTCATGTGTGATTGATGTTTCGAGGATTTGAGAAAGGAAAAAGTAATGAGGAAATTTTCTTCTTTATCCTTTTCTCATTGAAGGCTGATGAGAATGTTGCATCCTGTGTTGGTTTTAGGTTACCGATGAATTGTCATTCCTATTGAGATGAAGCGGTTTTTGCTAAAAAGTAAATATGTCTTTGCATCACTTTTGATAAATATGTTTATTTATTTGGGGATACAGTTCTTAAAGAAGTCATTGGATATTTTCAGGTAGAAGCTCCAAAAAATCGAGGGAACCGAAGAATGCAACGATGGTTCTTCAAGTCAACATCTGTAACAATCATTCGGATATGGTCATCTTGGCTTGTTAAAAAAACTAATGAAGCATTTGATTTTGCACCAGTGGGCGTTGACAAGCTCCATCTTGATGCACCGGATGAGAACTTAATGGAATTCATACCACAATTTGATGTGGTTGTTCTCTCTTCAGGCCACTGGTTTGCCAAGCAGTCCGTCTATATCTTGAATGATAAGATTGTGGGAGGACAGTTGTGGTGGCCGGACAAGTCTCAGCCGATGAAGGTCAACAATATTGACGCATTTGGAATATCAGTTGAGACAATTATCACTGCTATTGCTAAGCATCCAAATTTCACTGGCCTGACCATTTTGCGTTCCTATTCACCTGATCACTATGAGGGTGGGGCCTGGAATACGGGTGGTTCGTGCACTGGAAAAGAAAGGCCTCTTGCAGTGGGTGAGTTAGTTAAAAATGGATTTACAGAAGTAATGCACGAGAAGCAAGTGACTGGTTTCAACAATGCAATTAAGAAGGCGACGAATCAATCAAAGTTGAGGTTGATGGATATCACTGAAGCCTTTGGGTATCGCCATGATGGGCATCCAGGACCCTACCGAAATCCTGATCCAAATAAGATCACAAAACGATACCCAGATGGAAGGCCTCCGCCACAGGATTGCTTACATTGGTGCATGCCGGGTCCAGTTGACACCTGGAATGAACTTGTTCTTGAAATCATTAGGAGAGAATTTGAAGGAAATTCAAGCACATTATCATGAGATTGATCTATTTTGGTTGCAACCATGTTCATGTGAAATCTGCATTCCTGTTCTTCTGCAATTCAAAGGGTAAATTTAATTTATGGTTAGCCTGAGAGTGAGTCTAATCTATTTATTTTTTCAAAATCTTTTATAGGAAAAGGAGATTTGTAGAGATGGCCTGTTGTAAGAGATGGGGATAAGCTGGATTTTAGTCAGATTCAGCATGATTGAAAAGCTATTCTTCTGTTTCAATTCCTGTTCTAAGCTGATCGGCTTTCTACTCCCACTTGTTTACTGGCTAGATTCTGCATCTTGGAGATCGCCAGCACACATGGTCAAACTCTGGTGAGAAACTTCACCGGGAGATGAGATTCCACCGCGGCTAGGTGTTCTGTAGTTTTTTTACGGCGCTGCGCTTCACTTACCTGTCAACGCGATTCACCCTTAATAAACGCTCTTCGCAAGCGGCTCTCTCCATCCCACTCCCTCTCAACTTCTCTTGCATTAATATTTGAAACCTTAATTTCCGCCCACTCATTTTCCAGGAAAAATAAAATAAAATTCTCAGGAAAATACACAAAATATCATTTCTGCTAGGGATAATTGATTAGAAATCCCAAGCACTCACGCATTGTTGTCCAGGTTTGTCGTCGGCTCTCCACTTCCAACCTCTGTTTTCATCTCCATTTCTCAATGTTTTATTTGCTTCCGAGAAAATGCGGGAAAAGAGAAGTAAATTCAATCATTTAGACTTTGAGATGTCGTGGGTTGGGAATGGAGAATATGAAAAACAACCGATTACTCGGCCAAATTCAACCATTTCATATTGTTATTTCGTCTTTGTCGTTTAAAGAAATCCGTTTTTGGCTCTTATGATGTTGATGAACTGAATCTAACGATGCATTGCGTTGCGTCGATTCGGTGCTTTCAAATTTCAGTACTTATCCATGCAAGTTATTTTGCGATTATTGTTCTTCCATCGGCAGAAATCAGAACAAGAAGTCGAAAGAAGCTAAATTTGAACAAATTTTTGGGAAATTCATGATATTTTCCCAATTTCGGCGTGTAATTTAACACTAGCAATCCACATTTAATAGTTAGGTCTCGGGAAATTAGGTTTCTGGACATCTTTTTTTTTTTCCTTCTCGTTCTTTATGATTTATAATTGTTCTAAGTTTTCAGAAATTAGGTCAGTGAACAAGCGTATTAAGATCAAATACAGATGATAAAAAAGAGATCTATGGATGAACAGAATATATTTCGACTGAAACTGTTGTGGATGAAACAGATTCGTCCCTGAGAAAGGTTGAGGAATTTCACAGAGAGCTCCATGAACTTCAGAAATAGAAGGTTGAATGATTTTTTCTCTTCAATTTTTGTTCTGCTGTGAAGGTTCAGGACCCCCTAAACACTTCCAATTCTCTTTGCTCAGCGCTTGGTATGGATTTCAAGCATTCAGTAACAGGACTCCTGCACCTTTAACAGTTTCAGTGTCAATGGCTGGCAGCTATGACTCCTGCACCTGCTCCTGCTCCGGTCCCTTTTGGCGCCATTCAAGCTGAGGAAACAGCAGAAGAGATTTGAGTATTCATTTGAGGAAAGTAAGAGCCGGTTTGATTATTCCGAAAACCCATGTCAAGCCAATGATGAAAGTTCAATATTTCAGCCACTTTAGGTTGACTTAATCAAATTGCTGTTTCTGCAGGCTGATTAAAACATATATGATCTTATTTTTTTTTATTTAAATTGAATCCCGAATAAGACAACTGTAACTGGCTTTATCTGGTTTTTGCATATGATCCACGAGCTCTGAACACATACTAAACTGTGTCGGCATCTTAACTTTGAATCCGAGAGTTTCATTAGTTTTCCTGTCTTCCTCTTTGCTCATTAGGACAGAGCAAAAGCAGAAACAGAGTTGCAGAAGCTGCCGAAGAAGTACTTTTCAGCACAACCAGACTTTGATCCCTTTCGGCTTCTGCAAGCAAACCAGTAATTTGAGTTGTTTACAGTGGCATTAACATAAGATTATTGAAAATAAAAGGGCAATTAGGAACATAAATTTTAGTAATAGACAACTGTAAATTGACTGAAAAGACAAAGAAGGTGTCAGTGGTTAGAAAAATGGCAAGGCATGGCTCTTGAAACGTTGGCTTTTCAGGCTTTAAATATTTCTTTTAGGGTTTAATAAACAAATAAATTAGTTATTTCAAAATAAAATAAAATAAAAGCTTTTTCTTTTCACAAATTTATTTATTATTTTATTTCAAATTTCTTATCTCCTCCCAATAATTAATTCAATCTTTGTTAAATTTCCAAGACGGACGTGAACCATTTTCTTAACCAAAATTCATACTTTCAATTTTGCAATTAAAATATTAATTATAAAATTAAATTCCTCAATAATTAATTCATTGATGTATTTTAATTATTATTATTTTAATTTTTCATTTTTCTACTTTATTTATTTCTCCTCCTTTTCCCGCAAAACCCTAAATTCATTTCGCTTGAACAAATTCAGTAATCGCCAAAAAAAGTTGTTCAATTTCTTGTAGTTCTGCGTCATATTTTTTTTGGTCAAATTTACAGTCAACAGTCAAGCTCTCTGTGTGTTCTCTGTAATGGGGGAGGTTTAAGCCACAGATGTAACTGTGTGCTGCGTTTTTAATTTTTCACGACTCAAACAAGTTTGTTTTGATCATTTTTCTGAAATTTTGAAGTGGGTTCTGTTTTTGTTTTGTGGTTGAGCTCATTTTTGCATAAAGTTTGAATTTTTTTTTTTTTGTTAATTCTGTTGTAAAATAATTTTTTTTCTACTTCTTCTAGTGTTTTTCACTGTAAATGTTTGTTTTTTGAATGCTTAGTTTTAATAGATTTTGGTGTTTGAGAGACTGACAAGTTTTCTAGTGTTTTTACTTTATTGATCTATGAATGGAGGGAAAAGAAGAGAATAATACAAGTTCAGGGGTAGCAGTGAAGGGAGATGAAGCTCCGGATAACTTTAGGGTGGCTCCTAGAACTGAAAATCCAGCTCCATTTCCCGCGCTCGCTGTAACATCAGCTGCTGCCGAGGCTTCGCCTACACCGGTAAGCATGGCGTCGGCGGCCCCTGGCTCGGGCACAGCCTCGGGCCTCAGCACAGGCATGGGGACAGGTACGGGCACGGGCACGGGCATGGAGATGAAGAAGAAGAGGGGTAGGCCCAGAAAGTATGGCCCAGATGGGACCGTAACAATGGCGTTGTCGCCCATGCCGATTTCAGCGTCAATTCCGCTGACCGGAGAATATTCCGCTTGGAAACGGGGTAGAGGGCGGCCACTTGATTCCATAAAGAAGTCATATAAAAATGAGTATGAGAGCCCAGGTAAAGGAATATTTTCGGTAGTTCTTCCTGTTTTCAAATTAGTCCGTTGAATGAATATTTGAAGTAATTGGTGTTGCTGTTTATGTGTTTTAGATGTTACTGTTACATTGGAGATCATGATCTGTTGCTATAACTAAGTAGTGTTAAAGTTTCGTGCAATTATTGAAAGGTTGAGTTGTTGGTTTTGTAAAAAGCTAGAAGTAGTGGTTCGGCTATGTGGGGTGAGATGTTTCTGATTTTCTGTTTTATAGATGAATTTAAGTGGATATTTGTGGGGTTTGATTTGGGGTGGGACCATTATCTCTGATTCCAGCCCATATCTTGAATTAATGGTCATTGTGTGGTAGAAGATGATTTGGAGAAGATACTGTAAAATGAGGGAATCTTTCTCTTCTAGCCAAACACTTGTCCTGTTGCCTTTCTTGAGAAAAAATGAAGAATCCTGTAAGGAAACAGAAACAAAGAACTGTTAGAGGCGCCACCCTGTTATAAACTTATTAGCTTATGTGACTGGTCCAAATCTGACTTGATTTATTAATAATTCTCTTAGACCAGCTGACTGTGTCTAGAAGTGATTGGAATAACCAAATTAAGTTGTGCAAGATATGCGAAGAGAAATAAAAATGAACAAGAGCCCGAGATATTTATCCATAAATATGTTGAATGATTTTTAGGTATATGGTCAAACTTTAGAATAGGAAACAGCTGTCTTAGGTGTGTTGGTCAAAGAATAAAATGGAATCTTAGCTTAAGCTGTCTTTGGTGGAGCGGGAATCAAGAATTCAGTTGCTACCAGTAAAAGGAACCTAATAACAGCATTGTGTAAAGTTTAATTTTTAAAAGGTTAGTATGTAATTTCACTAGTCATTCAAAGGTAAAAAGAAAATTGTAGACTTTTTGTAATGTTTTTTCGTTTTCGTTACGTCGCACTCTGTAGATATGCTTCTGCGGTGCGATTAATGCCTTGTATTTAAATTATTAAAGATTAAACTCCAATATAATTGTCATAGCACTCTCCATCCAAAGAGATACGACTGTCCAATTTTGTCAATATTGTGGGGAAGAAAGGCAGCGGAGAGAAGATTTGCCGTTATATTGTCACTTATGTGTTTTATTAAATAACCAATTTATCATTTGCTCATTGATAGGGAATTTTTATATTCTCCTCTGTTCGCTCATGCACTTCACTGAAACTTGTATTTTCTTACAGTGATTTCGTCCATGTTTGATTTGTTTACTTGCTTTACGGTTAAATTATTAGGCATGGGATTTTGAATCCTAAGGCATAATCATGCAAATGCAGAGTTTTTAGTTTTCCTTTTGGTTATACTAATTTCTTTTCTGAAATATTACTGTGCAGGTGACAAAATCGCATACTTTGTTGGTGCAAATTTCACACCCCATGTGCTCACTGTTCATGCTGGCGAGGTATGCCTTCAAATATATGTTGAATAAAACCTGGTTGAATCAGTGAGGTGTTGTTGTCATAGTTTGTTTTGTTGTCTCTTGTTTGTTCTTTTATACTGCAAGTTCTGAAGCATACCTTTATTGACTTTTTCTCCTTGTTTAATAAAAGGCATATCATAGTTCGTAAATCAAAGCTAAAATGAAAATAAGAATCTGTCACTTATTTATATTACTAGCATAAAAACATAGGTTTATTGGTTTGTGTTTGATCAACACATGAAGCACAGGTTTCACCAGATCTAAAAGTAAATGATGCTACGTGCTCATTTATTTCTATTCAACAAAAACAAGACATAAAAAAAAAAAAAAAAAGCATTTGCTCTAGTTTTAAAACTGCACAAAATAGATGACACTAGATGATCCATTTTTTTCTTTTTTGTTGTCCCTGGTGTGGTGCCTTATATAGTTATTTGATTATCGATTAATCTATTGGTTGATGTCAGATCAGTCATTTCCGACTTTTATGCTTTAGCAGAAACTTTTCTTCTGACTCGGACTTACTATTCTTTCCTGGTGATGAAATATTTCTGGTGTTGGGAAATTTTGTATAACCTATTGGTTGGGAACTCCTTTGAAATTGTTTCAGGAATGACTTGTTGCACCTTTTTCCAACTTACAGTGGTTGGTTTATTTTGTTTTTCAGCAATTTTAACTTTAATTATGCTTGCGATAGGATGTTACAATGAAGGTTATGTCATTTTCTCAACAAGGATCCCGTGCTATATGTGTTCTCTCTGCAAATGGTACAATTTCAAATGTTACACTTCGTCAGCCTACATCTTCTGGGGGTACCCTAACATATGAGGTGTGGCCCGTCATTCTTCTCATAAATGATTTTCTTAAATCTATTTTGCAATCTTTGGAGTAATGGATTTTCTTAAGATACACCACTGGAAAATAAACCTTAAAAGAAACCATACACACTAAATTATTTGGTATCATATTTGGCACATTGACCTAATTTCAGGCCTTGAATGGTAATGGGCGTCTATAGTTAGTGTATGAGAGCAGTACTTTGAAGCAATGTAAAAGCAATCACTAATTCACTTTATGTACCCTAGCCAACTATGTGTGCAACTTTCCTGTTTATTGCTGATAAAAAATACATTTAACTGAAAATGAAGAAAGAATTTGAAATATAAGATTAGAGTGGCTAACATGTATCATATTCCTAACTTTGGGCAAGAGTATGCTAATAAGCGACCCTTCAACTTTTCAATTTTGACTTGATAAGAGTGTAACTGTTATTTTTCTCTATTTCATGGCACCCTCACTCATCTGTTTTCAACCCTTTCTCAGGGTCGTTTTGAGATACTTTCCTTGTCTGGATCGTTTATGCCTACTGATAATGGAGGAACAAAGAGTAGATCTGGAGGGATGAGTGTCTCTTTGGCAGGCCCAGATGGTCGTGTTGTGGGTGGAGGACTGGCTGGCTTTCTCATAGCTGCTGGTCCCGTGCAGGTATGAACATCTGAATTATATGTTGTCAATATCAAAATATTAATTTTCTACTTTTGTGACGTATTGTAAGTTAATGGTCAGATAACACGAGTAAATGTCAAAAAAAGCAACCAGCTTGCATCTTATAACATTTAATCATGTTTATGCCTTTTGCCAATTGTGACTAATCATTCTCCAAACACCTTATTTCTAAATTGTTTTGCGGATGTCAGGTTGTTGTGGGCAGTTTTCTGCCAGGTCATCAGCAGGAGCAGAAGCACAAGAAGCAGAGAATTGAGCTTCCACCCGTTGTCACCCCTATAACTGTCAGCGTGATCCCTGCAGAAGAAGTGAAGGGGGGATACAGTGTAGTAAAGCCAGTTGTCACATCTTCTTCATCTTTCCACGG
>CP135533.1:3453086-3478790 GCA_032402905.1 Khaya senegalensis
ATGGTCCCCCTTAATGAATAGAAATTTTTTAATTTAAATTTAAAAAATTAAAGCAGTATTACAACAACAATAATTCTACATATCAATCAAAATTATCAAAAGTTAGCTCACTCAACCATCTAAAGATTATCTTTCAAATGATGGATTTGATGCATTTCTCACTTCATACATGGTATTTGACAAATGTGAGAGTAAAATGAAAATCACTAGATAAGAATGATAAAATTTTCCTAGAAAATTACACATGTTGGGGAATCTTTGTCACACTATTAATGAAAACATAAAGCTCAATGGGTCCAATTCCTTTTACTTTTCAAACTTGAAAATCATTACTGAAATTCTCACTCCCAATGAAAGTGAGAAAGACCTTGCACAAGAATTAAAATTATATTATAAAGCTTTTGATTAGGTGAAAATGCCAATCAACCTCTCAATTCTCATCCTCACAACACACAACACATACATACTTTTTTGACTTCTTTCTCACCCACATACCTCTTGCCTATATGGTTTGTATTTTTGTACCATTTTTGATGTATGTTGAAAATTGATTCATGGGTGCTTGTTTCCATCATTTAAAATATTTAATTATATAAAGAAATGTAAAATATGAAAAAAATTAAATTAAACATTAATGTGAAATTATGAAATAATATTAAATTAAAAATTTAATATTTCAAGAAATATGTTAATTTTATTGAATAACTTGCATTGAAAGAGATCAAATCCTATTCACAGTAATTTTAAAAGAGAATTATACTAAATCTTTGTCCATGTATAAATAATAGTGATGTGGGACATGTTATGAATAATTTAAAAAATAATAAAATATAAAATTTGACCCATAATAATTTTAAAAAATAAAAAAAGTACAAATTCAAAAGTTTAAATGATGAAATTTGAAAAAAATAAATAATGTGAATCTCAAGATAGAAGCAAAAATTTGTAAATTCCAAAACAATGTTCACACACTCTCACAAAAAATATATCTATAAATAAAAAATAAAAAAGGGATATTATAATAGTGTTATGTGGTAACCACTTTCACCAAACGTTGGGGCATGATTTAGCCTATCACTATCACCATCACAATCACAAATCAAATAGTTAAGCTTTAGGCTTAGGCTTAAGCACTTGTTGTTGTGCTTTTTAAATTCCTTATGGTTACCACTTACACATAATCATAATGCTCATTTGTGCTCATCATGTCCCTCCCTCAATACCATATTAGCCCTAATCATACACCTAGTGACAATCCCATCCACCTAAATGCCTTTCTATATTCCCCCCTTTAAACAAAACCAATAACGCTAACAATAATAATCTAGAATTCAATATATCCCAATCAATCTTTGTCCTCTTTCTTTGGAATTTGACAAGTTAGGACCTCATACATACATACATACATACATACATACATATATATATATATATTGATAATTTTAATTTATAAATAATAGTATTTTTTATTTTTAAAAATAAGCATATATTGTAAACATATTGAATATTTAATTCATCCATTGGGATCTAATAAAATAGGGGGAAAAAAAAAGAAAAAAAAGAAAAAGAGAAGGGGTGGTCATGGGTTAAGGTAGCATTTTCGATATTATTACAAGCAATAATCACGGCAGCAGACCCCAATTTATTGACTTTTGGGGGGAGTTTACTGGCAGTCTAAGCAAGCTTCTCTTCTATCTGTTATATTCCATATATATCTTCTCCCTCATTTCCTCCATGGTTTGGTTTTAACAAGAGGAATTCCAAAATTATAATAATAAGAATAATTTAATTTAATTTATTGCTCAGTTGAGCTACCGGGGTAAATTTAATAATATGATAATTACCTTTTATGGTATTATTACAGGAACATGAACATGGTTTGGAACAGTAAAAAATAGTTTTTTACTTTCTTATTATATAATAATTAGTCACGAGGTGCAAATTACAAATCAATCAAACACGCACAGCTACAATAACACTTCATTTATGCCTCTCTTTGTCTCTTTATGCTCTAATTTCTTTCTCTCTCTCTCAGAGTCTGCGTCTTCTTCAACGTCAACCATATTTGGCTAAACAATTCCACAAACACCTCATACTCACGCTTACTTCGCTGACTCCCTCACTCACTCTGCAGCTGCTGCTGGTGCGTCGCGTTTGGTTTATCTCGAGGAGGAGAAGAGTTGGTTAAGTAGCGGTTGGGACTGATTCTACCATATCCAAACGCGGCGTGGTTTTTTTTTTTGGTTTGGTTTTGTTGTCGACTTCGGTCACTGATGGCTTCGGCGAATACGACACCGTCTCCGCTACTGCCACCAACTGACGTTTCATCGTCTGCGGCAGCTACGACGACGGATGATGTTGCTTCCAAGGCAGTGATTAAGCGATATGAAGGTTTGATGATGGTTCGAAACAAGGCCATTAAAGGGAAAGGAGCCTGGTACTGGGCGCATTTAGAGCCAATTCTCATTAAAAACCCGGACACCAACCTCTCTAAAGCGGTCAAACTCAGGTGTTCCTTATGCGACGCCGTGTTCTCTGCCTCTAACCCTTCAAGAACTGCCTCCGAACATCTTAAACGCGGTACTTGTCCCAATTTCACCGCCTTTTTGAGGCCACCCGGCCATTCACTCTCTCCGTTGCCGTTATCTTCGCTGCCCTCGCCTTCTGTTCATGTTAATAACAATTGTATTATTGATAATAATAACAGTACGGGTAACAGAAAGCGAAGTAAGAACCATACAGGTAATTCTTCTCATCATCATCATGTTGACAGCAGTAATTCACTAGCCATAGTGGAGTCAACTCGTGTTTGTTATGAGCAAACGCAGCCACATTTGGTATTGTCCGGTGGAAAAGAAGATTTGGGAGCGTTAGCCATGTTAGAAAATAGTGTCAAGAGGCTTAAGAGTCCTAAGACTAGGCCTGGTCCAGTGTTAAGCAAGGACCAGATTGATTCAGCTGTTGAGCTATTGGCTGATTGGTTCTACGACTCATGTGGGTCGGTCTCGTTTTCAAGTCTCGACCATCCTAAGTTCAGAGCCTTTCTTAATCAAGTGGGGTTGCCAGTTCTGTCGCGCAGGGAGGTTTTAGATGCTAAACTTGATAATAAGTTTCTTCAGGCTAAGACTGAGTCAGAAGCTAGAATTAGAGAGGCAATGTTTTTTCAAGTTGCTTCTGATGGGTGGAAGATTAGAACTTGTTGTGGCGAAGATAGTTTAGTTAAGTTCACGGTTAATTTGCCTAATGGAACTAGTGTATATCAAAAGGCTGTGATTACTGGAGGGTCAGTTTCCTCTAAGTTCGCAGAGGATATTTTGTGGGAGACTGTATTGGGAATCTGTGGGACTGGTGTTCAAAAATGTGTAGGGATAGTTGCTGATAAATATAAAGCTAAGGCCTTGAGGAATTTAGAGATTCAGAATCAGTGGATGGTTAATCTCTCTTGTCAGCTACAAGGGCTTTTTAGTTTGCTTAAGGATTTCAGCAAAGAGCTTCCTATGTTTAGGACTGTTACAGAGAATTGCTTGAAGATTGCAAATTTTGTAAATAATAAATCACAGATAAGGAATAGTTTAAGAAAGCACAGGATGCTAGACCTTGAGTATGTGGGGTTGATTCAGGTTCCTTCAAACAAATGTGACTGCAAAAATAACTTTGTGCCTCTTTTTGCAATGTTGGAGGATATATGGAGCTCTGCCCGTGTGCTGCAAATGGTTGTATTGGATGATTCGTTTAAGCTAAATTTCATGGATGATCCAATTGCTAAGGAAGTTGTTGGGATGATTCAAAGTGAGGTGTTTTGGAATGAGTTGGAAGCAGTTTATTCTTTTGTGAAGCTCATCAAAGCGATGACTCAAGAGATTGAAGCTGAGAGACCACTAATTGGACAATGCCTCCCTCTTTGGGAGGAGCTGAGATCAAAAGTGAAGAATTGGTGTGCCAAATTCAGTATTCCTGAAGGAACCGTTGAGAAAATAGTTGAAAAGAGATTCAGAAAAAACTATCATCCGGCATGGTCGGCTGCTTTTATACTTGATCCTCTTTACTTGATTCCAGATAACAGTGGAAAATATCTTCCCCCATTCAAATGCTTGACAGAAGAACAGGAAAAGGATGTGGATAAGCTCATAACCCGGCTCGTTTCAAGGGAAGAAGCTCATTTTGCACTGATGGAGCTCATGAAATGGAGATCAGAAGGGCTTGACCCTCTCTACGCTCAGGCTGTTCAGGTCAAACAGAGAGATCCTATAACTGGAAAGATGAGAATTGCAAATCCCCAGAGCAGTAGGCTTGTCTGGGAAACTTGCCTCAGTGAATACAAGTCATTAGGGAAAGTTGCAGTGAGGTTAATTTTCCTTCATGCAACCTCATGTGGGTTTAAGTGTAATCGGTCCTTTCTGAAATGGTTTTGTGTGCATAGACAATCACCAGCAGGACTTGAAAGGGCTCAGAAGATGATATTTGTTGCAGCTCATGCCAAGCTTGAAAAACGGGATTTCACTAATGAGGAAGAAAAGGATGCTGAGCTGTTTGCTACATCAGGCTGCAAGGATGACATTCTCCATGAAGTCTTTGCCGAGGCATCATCAATGTAATGTTTTTCTTTTTAACTCCTGTAAACTTCTGAAACTGTAGGATTTATTGAATTCTTTTTTCCACTACTCTTTTCTCATTATCCATCTTTGCATTGTCCAAGATTTAGAAAGGCATCTGGGACAGATATATATATAGGAAAGGGATCCGAATATTCTATAGAATTGAAGAACTGCAATATTCAAATTAATTGATCGCCTACAGCATGGTTCATAGAGAAGAGATTTTCTTGTTTATAGCAGAAACATTAAAAGGCCCTTGAATATAACAGCGAGATTGTTTTTTAACCTCTTTCTGGACTAATCAGAGACATATTGTATCATGATATTGCGTTCATATTCTGTGTTTATAAGTTCAAAATTAATATTTATTTGTGAAAAGTGACGAGAATGAATCATTTGCTGATTTTGTCTGACATAATTGCTGCTTTTATGGTCTGCGAGTGGATGCCTTCCTCAGAAATTTCACTGCTTATGGCTTTTAAATTGATGAGTAATTTTTACTTGTTGAAGACTATTAATTAAAATAATGACTCAACCAACTATCATGGAGGTAAACTTTGTGCAAGTTGTTAAACATAGTTTATTGGGAAAAAAAAGAACTATATTTTATAAGTACTGTTGTCCAAAATGGTGCTTGGCAGAAAGATGTGTCCAATTGCTTGAATCAGTGGAAAGAGAAAAGGGAACAGAATGATATGCACGAAAAAGTAAAAAAATTAAAATAGGCACAAAAGATGATTGGATGTTGGAGACATAACATGGGCTGGAATTATTCATCCCTAGACAAGGTTCCATAGATCATTTGCTCCAGGAATCCTGATTTCAGAGCTATGCTTTTGCACTGATGTGGTGGCGTATCATGTCAGTGCCTTAAGAGTGATGAAGTATGGATTGGTTTCATAAGTAATATGCTGATGTTAACAAAGAAACAACAAATTTGTTATTGTGTTTTGTGAAAGAACAACATGGATAGGATTTAGACGTGACGCTTTTAAATCATTTGATCTCACAAAGCAAAATCTAATTTAGCAGTTTGATGCTATATTTATCTTTCAGTTCTACACGATTAAGACATGATGCAAGAAAGTGAACATTGAAGAGTGATATTCTTCATCAGTGGAAGTTTTCGACAAATATAATCAGAGTTTCTTCACTTCCCCATTATTTATATCTATGCCCTTCATTTACTCTCACCTAAGTTCTAATGATGTGCCATCAGCACAATTATCTTTTTCTTCTTCTCTTGCCATAGTTTCTGAATCTTAGCCAAAGAAGAAAGATTAACTGTTTTGCTGCCAATTGTCTATGATTTACTTTTGATCCTCATTTGTTGCTCACTTGCTGAGTGTTACCTGAGTCATATCTATATTGAGATGACCAGAAGACAAGAGACTTAACTGTTTTGCTTGTAACTGTCCACAATAAAACTTATTGAATATTTGGGTTGAGAATATGTTCTATATTCATCTGATGCTGTGTTATCCTAACACCGCAATGCATGAAGTACTTTTTTGGCACAGATTCACTGCTCAATTGGCTTACCAGACTATATAGAAGGCATTTCTAATTCTTCTCTTAGATTCTCTGTATGGGCTCTTATTTTTCATGTGATACATATATCTTAATTACCTGTTTAGCTATGTTCTGGTGTCAGATTGAGAATTAGAAGAGTCCACTACCCGTGGGTACACCCCTATATATATCACATGAATTAGGATTCAAGAGTAAGATAAAACAGCTGAACGTTGGCATGAACTTCTAAGTCATAGTCTAACATCCGCTGACAGAAAAATTAATGCTTGTATGGTAGTGGTTCCACATTATCTATCTGGCTGATTCCTAGGAAGGCTGTTAATGCATGCAATTGGCAGTCAAAGAGATTTAGCAAATCTAAAATTCAGTCTTCTACTCTGCAACTTAACTCTTGGTTTTTTGGCACTCTTTTCCTTCTCTTCTTTTTTTATTTCCTTTTCCACAATTTCCACATAAGCATATGCAACTATTGTACATAAAATTTGGGACTATGTTGGACATTTTGTTTCCTTGATAATCAATCTTATTACAGCGTTGACTAAGAAATGAAACAGAATCTCTAAATATTTGGGGAATGATTAATTACCATGTTGAATATAGAATATGATGATGTGATGTTGCATATTGGTGGTTTGATAATAGACCAATAAATGTTTGGACTGGAGTGGTCACTATTGTATGATTCTTTATAGAAGAAGTTGCAAAAAGACACCAAAATAGCATTTGTCTCAAATATCTGAAAATATCTTTCCGCTGCAGACTAGGGTTTGCTTGATCTGGATGGGTAAATGGTAAATCAGACTTGATCATGATGTGGGTTGATGTGGGTCAACCTTGCAAGAAGTCGAGAGCAGATCTTTGTTGCAGGAGCAACACTTCTATGTGATTTTGCACAGCTGAATCACCCATGGTGTCTTTTTCTTCAATATGTGGAGCCCCACCATAAGGAGTGGATGTCCATATCAGTGCTTTAATAGTCATAGTCAAAGAAAAGTGAGGACAAAGGGGCCTTCTTACCAACCATTTCTATTCTCTCTCAATTTATCTTTTTGTTTATTGTTTTGCTAAGCTTGTAACCCGTCGTATCCAGTGACTTATTTTTTAGATATTGCTAATAATCGGGACATTCTTATTCACTTGATGAGATCTTTTTCAAATTTTTGATGTCAAGGTTAAAAATTAAGTCTTGGAGAGCTATCAGTTGGAGTGGCCATGATTGCTAAAAAAGTATTGAGCAAAGCAGAAGCAACAAGGCTTGTCGGTATGAAGAAGCACATACAAATAGCTGATAGGGATATTGCAACGACCTTGAACTGATTTGCAGTTTCAAACTTCAGTGAGTTTTGTTGACTTATAGCTCAGCAGGTTGGTGGATATAGTGGTAGTGACTTCTTTATATGCAAATTTAAGTTTACTATTTTTGGTTGTCATTTAGTCACATGTTTGCCATTTATCCACATCCAAGCTCTATTGCAAATATTTTGTTATAAAAATTAAATTTTTGGAGCCCCTGGATTAAAGATTTAGATTGGCTGTTAAACTGTTGTGATACATTTTCGTTTGTTTAGGCTTGGTCTACATTGTGTAAAATGCATACTGCTCTAAACCAACGTAGGGAACCTTGACTCCAGGAGTTTCTGAGTTTACGGTGGACTTATCCCTACCCTGCTGTCACTAAAATATAACTAAAAGATACAAGCACATAAAAGTAGAAGAGAAAAAAAACTGAAAACGTATGCATGGAGTAACTTCTTTTCATTTCTTTTCCTAATACTTGCAGAACTTTGGAGGTGGAATGCGTGAAGTCCTGTTTCTGACAGGTAAAACATTCTAATGTATTACTATACATGTTACACAAAAATTCCATGCAGATGCATTGCACAATAGTTTAAAGTAGTGGGAAGAAAGGAAATGTGAAATGAAAATTGCAAATGCATGACAAATAGCACAGGATATTTGGCTGGTTAGTGCATCCTTTTCCCATTGTAGCAAAACAGCATTCTAGTTTTCAGATGCTCATCATGATTCATGTAACCTTTTAATATGGCTTAGTAGATTGTTTGAAAACCCATACCTTATCATTTCCTCTCATCGTAGGAAACCCATAAAGCAGTTTTAAACTTTGGATTCCCTCCTTCTCAATGCATAGGCTTAGATTTGCCTGTACAACTTTTTGATCAGTAAAAGTGAATTACGTAGCGTGTTTGAATTAAATGTGAAAATCAATGTGGCTCGCACTTTTTATTTGTTAGGTCTATAGTAAACGTATTTATCATGGGTTTTACTTTTGCTACTCAATTTGGTGGAGATACACAGTATTCTGTGGGCAAGGATAGTAATGCTGCACCAACTAGAAAGAGATGCTCTTTTTACTCGTATGGTATGGCTTCGTTTCTCACTCCACTCATGCTATTGTTAAAGGAAGTATAATCATTAGTACAAGACAGGACTCTTTCTACAAGAATCTTTCCCACTTTCAACGATCCTCCATGATTAATCTTCTTTTCATCATCTCTATTGTTACTTCCACTCATACCACTCTAGATAATATTTGAAATTGGAGTACTACATGTAAGATATGTGGGACGAACTTGCAATGAATTGCTCTACTTACTGCTTCTGGCACTGTTTATTGTCCCCATGTGCTGCAATTTGTTCTGACGTTCTATATTGAAATAACCAGAAATCTAACTTTTCCTTTAATGTTGATGATATGTCAGATCATATACATCATGTACCTAGATCTTTAACATCAGGCAATTCAAAGTCATAAAAAATAGAATAAGTAATGAACAAGAATATAATGCATATCTAATGACAATTATTCTACTGGAAGTCACAATAACAGAAGGTCCTTGGGTGGTAAGCTTTTTCTATATCTTCGGTGGGATTGTTCCATCTTGTAAACAAATAACATGAACGGGAAGTAAAATAGCAAGTCTTTGACTTTCAAGTGCAGATAATTTTCTAACTGTAAAGTGCTTGGACTTCTTTTTTTTTTCCCCGTATTTTTTGGGTTGCTGGAGGGGATGATGAGTCTGATGATTGATTCAAAATTGACAAAAATTGTTTACTTTCTGAGAAAAATTATGAATTGTACTGATATATGAGTAAAAATGATCTGCTGAATATAGCTGCTTGCTACTTGATTATTGTTTTGATTACACTCACATGCTTCTTTATCTCATTTCATCTCCATTATCTTTGTTTCTTTTTTGCTCTAGGCCCACATGTAGTTCTCATTTCCCCATTTGAAGGTTTTTTTTTTTTCTCTTTTATCTAGTTGTTTGGGCATCAAATGCTAAAAGGTGTCTTCCAAACGGTTTATAGGACTGATTTGTTGCAACCAAAGTGCTAAAATGCTTGAGAATTTTTCTATGAAGCAGCAGAAATGCAAGGTTCTATTAGAGAAGTCAAATTGAGGTCTTGAAAGAAAACACTATGCAAGAAGCATTTGGATTTTCTTTCTAAAATCCGAGTAGTTTTTGAAGAAATGAGTCCTAGAAGCACCTTCAACAAATTAGTTATCCAACTGCCATGATTATGCTTCAACTTCCTCCAAATAGAATTCTTTATTCCCTCCATATTTTCAAGCTTGTTGTCTCAATGGGTGCTCCTACTCTACCTAAAGCTTGAGTTCTGTCATATCACCATAATCTTTTCGTTAAATTTTGAAATTTAAACAAAAATAGTACCTACCAGGGCCCAAGAAAACCAACCTAATTATGGGTAACTATTATTATAAAGCATCTTACAGTAATCAAAATTGTTAACTGTATATTATTATATTTATTTATTTAAATATTTACATTAATATTTTAAATATTATTTATTATATATTTTAATTTTTTATTATATATTTTAATTTATATTTTAAATACTATTTATTATTTATTTTAATATTTTTATTATAAATTTTATAAAAATAGTTACAAATTACAAAATTAAAAAAAATTTTAAGTATAAAATACATACTATGCTATGCAATCTCAAAGTTTTGGTTTTTCTCCCAACTGCATGATGACTATTTTGTCTATAATGTGAATTTGAACTTGGAAGGGCAACAGACAGTGTATTACAATTGGGCCACGTATTAAACAGCCCGGACAGAGAAGAGCCTAATTAAAAGTGATGGCGTTTGTTATTATGTTAATGATTATTACTTATTTGGAAACAACTGCGATATTTCGGGGCAATTACGTTATGGCTTTCCCTGGGGGTCCAACCCGAATCTATTTCCTTTGTTCTTTCATGGTGACCATGATGATGTTTTTACAAAATCAAAACTGTCAAGACTTTTAATTGGTAAGATGTATTTGTCAAAGATGGCTTAACTTCCTACCTTACCTGAAAATAAGAAGTTAGCAGGTCCAGTTTTTTCTCACACCATACATACTCTTCTTACCTTGAGAATAAGAAATTAACAAATAAAAAGAAGTTAATAGAGAACCGATTCTTTTTCACACCATATTATCAGTTTTAATTTGCTGCTGCAAGAATAACAAGTTGAATGAATAACAGAATCAAACCATCTCCCATCTAAGCAAATCTTATTTATCGTACCAGTTTTTAACCTGAGAAATCCATTGATGCATTTACAACATTTTATATGCATGATGCAAGCGTTTTTAATCTTCTTGATGCTGTTCTTGTGGTGCCGACCGAAGATATAAATTAGCAGTTGCAAATCATGCGTGAAAATGGATGTAGTTGAAGGTAAAAGCCATATAAAATATACCATAAATCGTCCATGCAAGTAATGAAAGGCCAAAATCAAACCTTGCAACATAGTAATACATATTTCCAAACGACAATATTATAATCTCATCTACAGGTAATCTCTGCGGCGCAGCGGGTAAAAGACTATACAGCACTCAACTACTAAGTTTGAACACCATCATATTTATCAACTACTCTCTGAATTTGGATGGAACTTCAACCATTCTATAGCGTGCAAACAAGGGCAGGAATGGTTTATTATAGTGGGTAAAAGTAACATCACTCGACATTTACTTGAGCACTGGATGCCTCCATCAGCCCATTGCGTATCTGGTCACCTATATCCCTAACATGACCGGGACCATGAGGTATAAAGACAGTTGTGTTCTTTGATGAGTTACCGAGGTCTTTGATTGTGTCAAAGTATTGAGTGATCATTATGAGATCCATAATCTCCTTAGCTGAGGTTCCTTCTACCTTGTGAGAGAAGTTCAAGATGTTCTCCCTCAAACCATCCGTGATTGCCTGCCGTTGCCTGGCCACACCCACGCCACCAAGGTACTTGGATTCAGCTTCAGCTTCTGCTCTTTTAACTTGGAGCACCTTCTCAGCTTCTCCTTTGTAAACACTAGCAAGCTGAAGCCTTTGAGCTGTAATGATAAATCAATACTAGTTTAATCACTGCATGAGTGCTAAATCCTCCTTTAAATTCCCCATCATTAGCAAGAAAATTTTAAGTGATGTTACATCTGACTGAATGAGGGGTTTAAGATATCAAATTCAAAGTAAAGGCAGAAAAATTATTGGCTAATTAAGTATATATCTGCCTATATCTCTCTGTGTGCACTTTTGCAGGATATGGTTTGTCAAATTTCAGTGAAAAACCATGAGTTTTAATTTGAGCCGCTCAATTTTTCTTTCCAATTCAAGTTTAACTACAGGAGGCTGCACAAGGTAATTACCTGCATTGATCTCATTCATTGCCTTGCGGACAGCGGCATCAGGTATAATGTCAACCATCAATATATGCTCAATGCTATAGCCATATGCTCCCATCACCTGATCCATGATTTTAGCATAGGTCATCAGAAACCTCTTTCGAATAACTCAAGGTCAAAACATATGCTAGCGTGAAGGGGTATAACACTATGTCTATCATACGGAACAAAAGTCTTGCAATCCTGTTACAATTAAACATTCAAGCCATTGAAAAGAATCACTGCAAAATTTCAACAACCTTCATGCAAAACTTAACAGCTATATAACAAAGATCATTACCCTTGTCATCCAGACCAAACGAGTAGCTATAGTAACAAAATTTTTCAGGAATTCTTTGCCTTTTATTATCCTTGAAAGTAAATCTTGAACCAAGAAATTTAAAATCATTTTAGAACAATCTTTCCTATTTCTTAATACCTGAAATAAACATTGCACAAAAATTTTCCTCTTCTCCCATATTAATACATAAAGATAATGTTATGTGTACGACATAAGTGCAATACCTAAAAGTTGCACAAAATGTGAAAACCAAAATACGACAAAAGAAGAGAAATCAAGAGAAATTTTCCAAAACATATGAAGGTTCTAAAATTCCATTCACTGCTCACCAACCATATATCCCAAGTCCATAAACATTAACATGTGATATGAAATGTTACAACATGCTAGAAATTCAGCCTTCATAAACAAGCAGTCGAAAAAGAAAAAGACAATTTTTTATCATGGAAAAAGGAAAGTTAGAATAGAAGGCAAAAGAAGCATCAAACATGCAGCTTCTATTCTATATAGGTGATATTAAACAGTAATAATACACCATAAAAATGTTTTACCTTCTCAAGTTCCTCCAAAACAGCTTGGGCAACTTCACCTTTTTGTTCAAAGAGTTCATCCAATGTCATTCTAGGAACAAGAGCACGGACCACTAAAGAAGACAAATGATATGCACATTTGGAAAATGTTAGGAAGCAAGAAGTAAACAAAATGATTATACCCTACAAGTAATATGAAAGATACCATCAAAAACATAAGCCTGGATTTGCTCCTGGGGGTTCTGCAACTCGTAAAATGCATCATCAGCATTTCTTCTGACAACCCGGTACTGAATTGAGCAAAGCAATTGCACAAAGACATTGTCCTATAAAATGTAAGGCAAACAATGACAACATCTCAAGTCACTAAAAATATTTTGAATTATGCATGCTGACAAAGAAGGGGAGTGGAAGAGGGACCAATTCTACGAAACTGACAACTCTCGAGGTTAGCGTTTACAGGAGACAACTCCCATGAAGAATATCAAAAACAAACATATCCGGTGAGAGTTTCATCCAAATTGCAACCTAATAACCCATCAGAATAAGCACTGGTCATGCTCTCTCTCTCTCTCTCTCTCTCTCTCACACACACACAGCTACAACCATCAAAAGGAGAAATATAGGGATCATTTGATTCACGATCAACAAATGTTTTCCAAAAACTAGGATACAGCGAAGAGGTTTTTGGCTATAATTTAAATACCACTCACAATAAACAGAAGAAAATGACTTTGGGGGTTTTTGGCTATAATTTGAATATAATTCATAAAAACAGCAAAAACAACTTTCTATTCAGATTTCAAAGTAGTATTTAGAATTGTACCCAGAAATTGTTTCTGAAAACTCTCAACCAAATGAAAGTTCTTCATATTATCTGTATTCCTTTTTCTTTTCCAGAACAAAATTGCAAGTCAAAAAGCCACTCAATATTGAGATGGATCTCAATCTTTCACACTTTAAAAATGACAAACCACGTAGGGGCACATACATGGTTTTTGTTTCTACCAATCCAATTAGTGATAAAGGCTATTACTATCAAAGCAGAAGACATGAAAGAAGCTGGCTTTTGTGGTTTACACCACCAGTTTAGCCACTTAATACAAAAATTATAAACCTACTCTAAGTAACATAGAAATCTCCATTTTCAGATAACTCTACCCTCCCACAACCACCAAAGACCAAACACCTCTTTCCATGGCGATTTGATAATTTAAAAACCACAACCTTAAAATTAGAACCCTTTTTTTTCTATTACTCCATTCCAAATTTTATTCTGCTAGAATTTAGAAATGGATTAAGCCTACATAATAAAAGATGCAATACTCTGCGTTATCATCATGTTGATACCACTGCCACACCAGTTTTTTTTTTTTTTTTCACATTCTAAATTCTATTATCCAAATTCAATCCTCAACATCTCATAAATCTTTATATTCGTATTGTTTTAAGCACGCAAGACACAGCTCCCATGAGTTAGTAAACCTTAACAATTACTTGTCGCCACTGTTGCAATACTTTCTCACACACCCTTTCTCTCTTTTCTATAACTGTGCTTGTGATCATACAGATGAACCCTTCTAACCAAACTACCACACAAAACTCAACTAACCCATTAAAGATTCATCCGTAAAAAAATATTCCCACAAACATAATGTACAAATTTACTCTCAAAAATCATAATCAAAATAGATCAACCGAACACCAAAGAAGATTATAACCCAAGGAAAAAAAAAATCAAAACTTATGGATTAAGCAAACGTAAATAGGGAAAAAAAAACATCTAAAAAGTACTAACATACCTTGGTTTTAGTTTCAATACGGACGTCAAGAGAGTTGATCCTGGTGGAGAGAACTCCGGCGAGCCACTCACCGGCGAAAGGGTTGAAAAAGTGGAGCCCCGGCTCAGCCAACTTCTCGAACCGGCCCCACCTCTCGATCACCCCAATACTGGCCTGGTCTATGCACCCACAAAATATGCAGAACGAATTCCCCATAATTCTCCACAGCCGTTTTGTTTTCCTTCGCCACTTCTCTCTCTCTCTCTCTTTTCCTATTCAGAAGAAAGAAGCTGAGGGTGAGGGTGAGGATTGAGAGTGTGCGAACGCACTGGATTTACCGTAGGGTTCAAGCTTGTCGCTCAGATACAACAAGAAGATGATACGTTATCACTTTTTTTGATTAACACGTGTCCGATTGTAAGGACTACACGTTTTGCGTATATACACGGGATGCCAACCTCTCTCCTTTGACTATGCTCAGTCTAATTTATTTACTATAAATTAATTACTTTATTCTTACATAATTTTGAGTAGGTCACATCAAATACCAATATATTTTCTTTCTTTATTTTTTTTTTAAATAAATTTGAATGTTACTTTGATTTCTTAAAGGTGTTAATTCTTATGGGTGCAAAAACTCAAATTCAATGGAACTAATTAAATTTATTTATTTTTATTAATTTAAATTTAAATAAAATTAAATTAATAAAAATTAATTTAAATTATTTTTTATTATTTATTCAATTTGAGTTTTACTAAATTTAAAATTTTTGATTTGATTTAAAATTTAATTTAATTAAATTATAATTAAGCATATTAAGTTGTTTATTTTGTTCAAATTAAAGTAGATAATTTTTAATTGATTTAAAATTTGAATTAAAATTGATTCAAAACGACAATGTTTATTTTTAGGTTCAATTAGAAGAAAAAAGAAAATATAATGTCTTAACAAAAGATGATATTTATTAAATTAAAAAATTGTTAAATTGGGAGATACCCATTAATCTAAAAGTACCCAATTGTAGAATATAGATCTCTTGTGTTGGTTTGCTTGTTTAGGCTTCTATTCAAAACGGGTGTTAAGAGTTTTCATATGTTGGTTGTGAAAGGATGAAGCTGTGGAAAGACATTGTGAGGGTTTAGGTGTAAGAATTGGAGATTGATGATGGAATCATTAGGGTTTATTAATTCTAAAAGCACCCATCGGTTATCTTGATTACACCCCTTTTTCTGCCCTAGGTTTATATAACTTTATCCTTGCTTGAAAGTGGATACAACATTTTATTGCTTTAAAAAAAAAGCCCTTTTCAAAGAAGTGGTGTGGCTAGTGGCCTTAGCTTTTAGGTTCACTCCCAAATTTACAAGCCGAACCAATTTGCAAGCCCAAAATCTGTTGGGTCAAGCCCATCTACCTCTAAGGCAGTCCACTCTAGTAATATTAAATGAGTTGGCCGGCCTGACTCATAAACAGTGAGGTTGGATTCAATCCGAATTTTCAAGCTTTTTTTTTTTATATTTTAACATTATTTAAATATTATAAATATATACTTAAATAATTTATATAAATATTTTATTTATTTAACTCATTAATATATTAAATAATTTTAATTTTTTTTATTCTGAATTAATTTAAATTTACAATACTAATTAAAATATTTTTAAAAAACTTGTTAAACCCGTAAATCGATCAATATCACTTAATTCACGTATTATGTCAAGTCTTTCTTTTTTTCAAGAAAGTCTATATAAATTTCTTTTTAGCAAGCAGAATCATCTTATTTGATACCTTTAATCCTTATTTTGAAAGTTTGAAAAGTGTTTGAATTCAATAGTAATCATATATGCCTTAATGTTTATTGACAATAGTGTAATTATCTTTGTTAATTAGGTTAAGTATAATACAACTGCTAGATGGTATCGTGACACAGCCTTGAAGTACACAATACGTACACCATTAAGTACAATACAAGTGCCGACACAAAATTACAATTATTTAAACTTAAATCTAACGATTAGTATTAGTAATTTGGAAGGGGGTTTACACTTAATTAATGAATTTTAAAATCTGCTTATGTCCATGAGAGATGATCAGCTAATTACAGCCCTTGTCTTCCAAACTATACGTCTCCACGCGTGCATACAAGCACGCAAGCACTTACGTATGCATGCCATTGAAAATAAGGGAGTGTTAACCCATGCAGACGTGTTTCTTGGCAGGATGCCTAACAAATTTCTGCAGAATCTTGAGACCACAACTTGTTTTTGTGTCATACACTCAACACTCCCCATTTCTCATCACCTTTCTGACTCCCATACACGTTCACTTTATTTTCTTACTGGTTTCTCGGAAAATATATAATCCAGTTGCAGCCAAGAAAAAGAAAATTATTATTATTATTATAAAGTTCATAGAATGGTAAAGAAAATACTGGATATCGATCGTGCAGGTGCAGGAAAGACCATAACTATAAGCTTTAAAAATTTTTCCATCTCCTGTCTGCAGAATCCGACAAATGGGACATGTTATTTAAGGCAGACTGAGAGACAGCCAGACGGCAAAATTTTTTGAGTGGGGCTTCCTTTGCTATCTGTGTGTTTGGGAGGGAAACAACTTGATCTGATTTAGATCTATGTTCGGTCTTTGGGGAGCATAAACAAGACTTGTTGAAATGTAGCCATCTCATTTGGTTTTGCAAGAGAGAATTTTATATGTCTATATGTAATAGCTTGACTATTAATGCTTCATTTAAAGTTTAATGTTGTCTCGTTCGGAAGCTTGGTGTACAATAAACAATAGAAACTTATAAAGATTTGCTTGATTTTGTAGAAAAATGGTAAACGAAAATTAAAGAAACATGTATGTCCTTCTTATATTTCTGAGTGTTGTGCTGCATCAATGATTCATTCCATTCAGAACTCCTTGAGTTCAAATTAAAGTCCTAGATCAAGTGATTAAGGGAGGGTCATTAGATTTATATATAAGAGGAGTTTCATTACTGATTAAGGTGAAGTAATTGACTTTATATATAGGAGGAATTTTTCCACTTAAAAGAATTGATATTTTAACTTGAATATTTGATTTTACAAATGGTATTATAACCAACCCAAAATAGAGTTGCAAACCCGATTGTTTCTCTATCTAATAGACGAGTCTTTTGTGCCAAATATTTGCTCTGAGGAAAAATTTCTCTGCATAATAAACTAAGCTTTTGAATTAGATACTTGCTTCAATACTTAATACGCTTCTTATGCACTTACCGCAGTATCCATATCGAATAATGCTTGAAGAATTTTGCTCAAATTTAGTGACTTGATTCATGGGCTCTTCATCTTTAAAGTATTATATTCATGAGACTTATGCCTATTCTTTATGATTAAGCTAATTAATATCAATAAATAGATGCCAAATAAACCAATGAGAGGCAAAGACACTCACACACAGCTCCCTCTGAATTTCAAAGATTCCAATTTCGATTATCTAATTAAACCAAAATTAATAATTATTTTTTGCGGTTCCTAAACAGCCGTACATAAGAGGACAATACACAAATTGTTCATATTTTATTGCTATTCTCTTGTATTAAATCACAAAATTTAGAATATTATAATAGCTGGCTACAAACTTCTTGTCTGTCTTGCTTGCAGAAATTAACATGGAGCCATGTTTGGGTTTGTCTCTGAGATATCAACCTAATTTAATGCTTTGCCCTAAGAATCTTATAATTTTCTTTTGAATACTTCTAATGTCCCTCCACTGTAGGACATCACAGCTAATTCATTGATGAATATTTGGGAAAGGGTGTGGAATTAATCAGGTAACAAGATAGCTAAGCCCATTTGAATTATTTAATTAAAAATCTATTAAAATGTTAATGATCATTAAGTATGTATCCAGGAAAGAAACTTAGGATCTTTTAATCAATTCAATTATATAAGAAAATACTGGTCTTAATCACTTCAAAATGTTCGTTGAGATTTGAGAAAATGAGGCTTGAAATAAAAGCATCTATACATTGTACCAAGAAAATACAAATAATGATAGAATTATTTTCTTGGAGCTGTGCAATAATGGAGACTTGTATCAATATGGGCAGCTGATGAGTTTCTTTTACTTTCTATTATTATTTTAAAATTAGGCCACTGGCCCAGTTGTAATGGCACACTTCCTTCAATAATGTTCAACTTCCCTATGCTGTCTTATATATAAACCTCATCGGCCTGTAACCAAAGGCATCATCAACATTTTGCATAAGCTTGAAAAGCAAACTCTTTCTTCTTACCCTAAATTCAAGTTCAATAGAAGAACAAAAATGGCTTGCTGGTCTGCTGAAAATGCCACAAAAGCCTATCTCAAAACCCTTAAAATGGTAAGCATTAGATATTTGATGATGAATCCTAGATTCTAATCAACATTTTATTGTATAGATTAGTTTTTTTCCTGACTGGGTTTGAGTGATTCTTATGCAGGCCCAAAAGGCAAATGAGCCAAATGTTGCAGAGTTCATATCAGCATTAGCTGCTGGGAATAATGCGCAGTTAATGGTTGTAGCCTGCGCCAATGCTGCAAATTCTACTACTCTGGCACTTGTGGCTGCTGCTCATCAAACTGGTGGCCGTGTTGTTTGCATCCTTCGCGACGCTGAAGAATACAAATTATCCAAAAGAATCCTGGGCCTGGATGCGTGTCATGTTGAGTTTGTCATTGGTGATGCTCAAAGTCTACTGTTGAGCCACTTCAGAGAAGCAGATTTTGTGCTTATTGATTGTAACCTTGAGAACCACGAAGGAATTCTCAGAACAGTGCAAGCAGGCAGGAAGCAAAACGGTGCTGTTCTTGTTGGCTATAACGCATTTTGCAAAGAATCATGGCGATCCAGTGGATCAAAAACTCAGCTATTGCCAATAGGAGAAGGTCTGCTAGTGACAAGAATTGCAGCAAGTGCTAAGAAAAGTCATTGGATCGTTAAGGTAGATAAAGGCACCGGTGAAGAGCATGTTTTCAGGGTCAGATTTCCAAAAGGGAAAGAAATTCAACCTTAGGTTTTATTTCTACCAGCAACACCTATGCTCCCTTTTGGTTCCCTGCCTGGCTAGGAGAAGCCTGAATTTTCCTTTCTTTTCCTGCATTTTCTTGCTGGCTGGTAGGAGCAAATGAGATTAGTTATAATAGAGATCATAATTAGAGTACTAAGATTTAGAGCTTGACTTTGAGTCTTTAAATGTAAATAGCAAGCTATGCATACACGTAAAATATTATTGTAATGAATTAAATTTTTGGAAGGATTATTTGAGTTTTGTTAAGAAGTATATGAGCAATTGCATATCCATTAAAGTCCCTGCAGGATTGTGAGATTGTTAAATCATATTGAGTTTGTGTCCTGTGACAACATGGAGTTGAGCAGAAATAATGCAACTGTTGCAGAATTAGTTATTTCTTTTACAAGCTATTGTCCTTCTAATTAAGGACACAACAACTAATCGATGAACATTTAGGAAATGGCATAAAAGCCTGGACATATATATTTCTCCATCAAGAAAGTATTAGGTTTAACTGAGAATTCTTAAGATATTGTTTGGCTGGTCAGCAATAATGTTACAGCTATTGGTTTTGTCATGTGCAAAACTATTCTATAATCTGAAGCATCCCAGATCTAACAAAAGTATTTCTGTAAGTTGCAAGAAATGCTTCTGCTAGGAGCACTTCCTGTGGAAGCACTTATTGATGATTTTATGACTTGTTGAAAGAAAACCCCTTAAATATTTTAACTAATTGGAAATTTGCAGAGGCAACTCGTGAGTTATAAAGTTTAATGTATCCCAGTCTTCGATTTTCAATGAACAGACATGAAAACTCATTCTAGTTCTGTTACAAAACCATAATCCATTAGGCTACTGTTCTGCAGACACTTCAGAAGAGAAAAAACCCACCATTGAAAGGTTATTTATACGGGCTTGGAGCGAAACCTAGACCACTAGCAACTGGAAATCCAAGCCCAGAAAAATGTTGGGTTGGATGAAGAATATTAGTCCAAAAATCATCGACGACCAGTAGCCAGATTGCTCAGTGCACTAAAAATGGAAAAGGCTATGGTGCATTGGACGTACCATACATCCACTAACATGTGATAATAAGCTGACAGCCACAGGCACGTTCCAACGTTATCATTTTCATAGTGGTTATGCGGCAACATGGAAACCTGACTCTCAACTTGATGGCCTATTAGAGAAGAAAAGAGCTGCCAGCTGGGGGAAATGAATCATAATCATCGTACTCCACAGGCCACAGGGCCATATGAAATCAGGACAGAATCCAAGGTACATCAATGAACACTCAACAGTCTTAGAGACATCAGTGATTAGAAGCTTACTTGTGTATCCTTATTATGACACAATGGATAATTAGTAAAAAGCTTATTTTGATTTGTTTTCATATAATTGTGTCTTCTTAATTGGCTTTGCTTCAGGTGCAAGAAACTCAAGTTGCCCATTCCTTTTAATCTGTGATGTTGTCAATGCGGGTCTAAACCATCTCAGCAAACAAGGATAATCTACTGATCTTCCCATCATATTGTCGCCAAATACTATATGCCGACAAGAAATGGGAAGAGGATTGTCAAAACTCCTAGCCTCTCTCACAGGGAGTTCGTCAGTTTAGATTTTTGAAACCTATGCTTTTAATTGACAATTAATATTTACTGCCAACTCATATATACTTAATGATTTCACTAAAACTAAAATACCACCACATTTCAACATCTGAGGACATGTTTACTTAAAAAAAATTCCCCATAAGACCACATATAAAGGATATAGCAAGCCCATAAGATTAATCTGTGTTCAATGACATTAAATACAAGGCTTAGTCCTCAGACAGAGGAGACAAGCACATAAAAGGTTTACAACAATAGATCCTAAAAGTTCCCATCATCATTGAGTAGTCAGTGCTCCATTCAGCCCTGGGTTGCCATTACCAACTCCGATTGATGAAATGAAGTAATCGAAATTAGAGGCAGCTACTACAGTTACCAAGCTCTTGGACAATTGCTTCCATAGATGGTCTCTCAGCAGGAGACTCATGAGTACAAAGCAAAGCAATTCTAGTAAGTTTAGCTGCCTCGTATTCAAAGAACCTGCCATGCAGGTTTGGGTCAACAAAATCTTCGAATCTGCATGACTCAGCTCCAAGTCGGACCAAGTCAGTAACTTTCCTCTTTCCTGAGATGACTTGTAAAACAAGCACCCCAAATGCATAGACATCACTTTTCTCTGTGAATCGACCAGTAGTGGTGTACTCAGGAGCAAGGTAACCCATGGCAGCACAGGCCTTCAATGATGAGAAGACAATGTCATTGGTAAGAATCTTGTGCAAGCCAGAATCTGAGAGTAATGGGTTGTATCGATGGTCAATGAGCACCTTCTCAGCTGAAATGTTCTGGTGAACTAGAGCCGATTTGTTCGCTTTGTGCTTGTGTAGATATGCTATGCCTGCTCATGAAAGAAGGAAAACAATTAGGTGAGAAAAACATATAAAAGCAAACCTCATATAAAGGAATTTAAATCCAACACAACGCAAGGATAGATTACTGCAGTTTCAAATGCATAAAATGTTAACAAGTAGAAATTTCAAGCAACAAGCTTTACTGACCTTTGGCAATTCCCTTCACAATAGAAAGTCTGGTAGACCATTCGAGGACATGACCATCACCATCCTTCACATCAAGATAGCGAAGCAAATTTCCATTGGGGACAAACTCATAAACAAGGAAGCACTCACCTCTTCCCTTTGAACAGCAAAATCCTCTTAATCTGACTATGTTCTCATGCATCAAAGAGGTTAAAGTATTCAATCCCTTCAAAAACTCTGATTCATCAGACTTGCAGCTCGTTTTACTGATGCTCTTTATTGCAACAACAGACCCATCTCTTAAAATCCCCTTATAAGTAGCTGAGAAGTTACTCTTCCCCAACAAATTTACCTCTGAGAAATACTGGGTAGCTGTCTCGATCTCTTCAAGATTGAACCTAAAGCTCTGGAAGACTTCTTGGGAAAACACGTTGAGGTTCTTTCCATCAGCCAGTGGATCCCATCCATTGGCATACTCAATGCTAATGAGAGGAGAGCCATTCTTCCTATAAACCCCCTTGGCCTGGTCAGTACTAAGATGGCTATCAGCAACATTAAGTGAGTTCACAAGCCTCTGCTTCCGGCGACGATATTGAGTGAATGTCAGAATTCCTATAGCTGACAATGCTAAGGTTACAACAATTATGCCTGCAACAACAGATGCTTGATGGGATCTCGACGAACTTGAGCACTGAGTTTGGTTGCAAGGCAACTGCACATTAGCCGTCTCGGGGATGTTTCTTGTGGAAAGAGTTGTTCCTGCTCCATAAGGTTCTGGTCTACTAGGATTGAGGTTATTTGAAGCATTGCAAGCTTTCAAAGAGGAAAACCCAATTCCACACAACTCAAGATTATTTTCATACAAGAATCCCTTGTTCAGTCTCTTCAAAGCTTCATCAAACATATTAAAATATCAAATCAAAGTGCATTCAACGTCGTTCAACCAAAAAATAAAAGGCTATTACCAAAAATAGAATTAAAACAGAAGAAATGTGATTGTAGAAACATGGTTACCGTGAGGCACATTGCCAGACAGATTATTGTTTCGAATATCTAGAACTTCCAGCAGAGGAGCGTTGGCTAACTTTTTAGGGATTGAACCAAAGAGGTGATTAAAGCTCAAATCCACCCTCATTAACAAACCCAAATCCCCTAAACTTGCAGGGATAGCACCAGTTAGTTGATTAGACTGGAGAGCAAGAACGCCAAGCTTCTTCAGAGAACCTAGCTGTGTGGGTATGCTTCCTGTTAATTGGTTATAACATAGCTGCAGCACTACACACCAGATGCAAAAGCCAAATAAGACAGAGGTCGAACCCGTTGTACAAAAGATATAAATGAACCCATTGAGATAAGAAATTAATAGCGGTAAGCAAGTTTTCAACCTTTTCAGTGAAAACACATACGAGCAAAGTTGCAGCAGCGCAAAAATTAGTGAACGAACTATTTCATTTTATTCACTTTCACACCCAATCATGACAACGACAACTAACCGTAGTGTGCATAGAAACAAAAAAATCAAAACACAGAGAAAAGACTCACTTGAGGTAATCTTAAACTCTGTCAAAGGCAAGCAATTTCATGTTACCTAGACTGGTTAATGTACTTCGGTCCATTCAAACATTTCTCCTAATCCATACAGATCAATTTTTGATACTGTTATCAAGTTCATGAAACTGTAGAGCAAGCCTTAAACATCAAATTTTGAGTAAAAATGAAAGAGCATCTATTTGACATAAAGAGAGTTGTAAATAATCAAACTTCATCAAGCAAGAATACATAACCAAGATCATGACTTTCAGCACAATCCGCTATAGCTTTGTTCATGAATGGTTTTTTTTTTCAACCAAAAAGTACTATGTCGTTGGATAAAATCATCTACTAACCTTGCAAGCTACCCATGCTACCGATCTCAGGAGGTATATCCCCGGAGAGATTATTCACATTTAAGTACAAATCACTGAGCTCAGTCAAATTAGCTATTTCCCTTGGTATCTCTCCATACAAAGAGTTGTAGTGCAAGTACAGCCCAGTCAAGTGCTTGAGCCCAGCAATGGCGAGAGAAACCTTGCCATACAGACCCTTTCCTTGCAAAGAAATGTTAGCTACTTGTCCCTTCTCATTGCATGCTACTCCTTCGAATGAACCATCACATGGCTCACCATTGATAGTCCATGAAGAGAGATATCTCTCTTCTGGGTCTAAAGCTGCTTTCATGTCCATGAGTGCCCTCAGCTCTGTGTTTGCACCAACCCAAGAGAAAAGTACAAGCAAAGAGAAGAGAAATAGCTTAAAACCCATGTCTGGTTTTGTCTCAAAAATGGAAGAAGATGGTTCTTCCTTTATCTTTCCCTCTTTGTTAACTGGTTTCTCTCTGTGTTTTTGCCTTGCAGAGAAGAAGTACCCTTGCTTTTAACTCTCTCTCTCTCTCTCGGACTGGCCAGTGTTATTTCTTCCCCTGTCTAGGACAAAGAGAAGACGTCGAGGAAGAGACAAATATGCAGAGATGTCCACGCTTTCTCTTATCAGCGGGAGTGTGTACTAACTACATGGGAAAACTCAAAAAGAGATTTTTAATTTCTCTTTTCTGCAATGAATAATGATGCTTGCTAGCCGTTGGATTTGCCGACTTTCTGAACGAGCATGTCAGTGTTTTCTGAGTTCAGGTGATCAAGTGAAGACCGTGGTTGACCATTTCTGTTCTTTTCTCCACGTAAGCATGCTCTTTTCTGATAAGGAAAGTTCCAGTGAGAGCACTCATAAAATAAACAATTTAAAATTTAAGTTGAGGACTACTGATCAACCAATCAAACGGTTCAATAACTCCGTTGAGGGTAACATCCGTTGCCACGTGGTCAATTATGGGCAGTGAATTACAGAACCATCGAGGCGCGTGGTTTCTAGACGTTCCGAAAACGAGATGCCTAGGAAAATAGGCCAAATTCAAACTAGGGAAGATCCTATGCAAACAATCTCATTACAAATTCCTGCAGATTCCTAAACATCTCCGTCAAAACTGTGAGAAGTAAAATTACAGGAAAAAATGTTGATCCCAAGCCGTTGATCTCTCTTGCAGCATGTCTTCCCGTGTACTAGAGTGTATGCAACGGCGAGAAATTCAAATAAAATGGAAATTAATGAGGATTAATTTGTGATTGGTCAACAGTTGGACTGAAGCACACTTTTTACTGCTTTGCTTCTTTTATTCGGCCTTGGGTTGGGGCCCCAGCTTGTGCCCTATCAGACTCTGACACCACTGCCTCCACTGTGCTGTCCTGTCTAGCTCTATTGTCCTTTTTCAGGAAATCCAATATTCTTGTCTTCTTTCTCTTTTTTTTTTTTAATTAATATTTTTGTCACATTTTTTAAAAATCATTTTAAATTCAAAACTAAAAAATAGTATTAAAGTGCTACACCCAAAATTTATTACTTTGAATTGATATAAAACACAAATATTTATAAATTTAAGTTAAAAAAAATATATTTATTAAATAAATAGGAGTATTTTTAAATATTTTCTTTAAGATATAAAAAATTACACATAAATATAATTTTTTTATAAAACTGTCAGAATTTTTTTTTTAAAATAATGTTGTTATATTTAATTATTAATTGATTAAGTTAAAATAATAAAATAATTAAAA